>QRFJ01001084.1:0-22801 GCA_006176705.1 Cocos nucifera | reverse complement strand
TTATGTTTTTAATTTTTGGTTTAATCTCATGCCATAATCATATAATAGAATCTTAGATCTAGGATATTATTTGATATTTAAAATTAATTTTGATTAATTTTAATCTTCCACTGCCTGATCTTGAAAAAGTTTCAAGATCTAGCTCTGAAATTCTAGATCTGGTTCCATCAAAGAGGACAACCAATCCACATGGTACACAACAACTTACACTCGATAAATGTTATCATCCTAGGTAATAATGTATCATTTGATTGCAAATAGGTTTAGGGACTAAATAATAAATCCTCCTTTATCGATTCTAAATAGTCCAAAGAACCTCATCACAAAATAGTTCATAAAATGAAGATGCATAAAAATGATGAAAACATCAAGAAATAATTTTATTTTATTTATGTGGGTTTTTTTTTATTTTAAGTTTAATTTACTATGAGTCCACCATCTATAATCTAGATGATTTACTTTATGAACAATTTCAACAACTCTTCAACTTAGACTAAAACAATTCAGTAATTGGATCGAATACCCATCTCTCCCATTTATTATTATTGTCGAACTCTTGATCCGAGATTTAGTATAATGGATTCGACCCATGTTCTCCTTTCCATTAACGATCTTTTCGAGCTAGATATTCACCTCGCTCTATTTCTTCTCATTACAAGACTGTACGACGATAGAATGTGCTTGTGCTGCTGTATGTGTCTTTGGCCTCCTTTGCTTGATCTATGAGCTCCGGTCTGCTCGTCCATAATAAAGTAGAACTAGATCATCCAACACTAGGAGAGTGCCATCTTCCTTTGACTGTCCGCATAACCCTTCCATAGACCACATAGCTTCCTTTATAGCATCGGATGTGTGACTATTACCTGCCTTCGCATATAGAAATCGCCACTAATGTGCTACTCTTTGAAACCTTCCAACAGACATAATCTATTATCATTTCAGGGATAAATACATAAACCAACATCGCTCTATTATCATCATTTAATTTGACTAAAAGACAAAAATCAATATATCTCCACAAGTTTTTAAAATCGCAACTCCATAAATGAGTACTGGTCCTTAGTTTATTCTTAAATACTTTTAGGATTATCTTTCACAACTCTTTCAGTATATCTCATCTAGATCAGACTGATTACCCACTTATTTCCCCTAATGAGTATATAACACATCCAATCTTGTACATGTCAATGCATATATAACTATAGAACCACTACCAAGATGCATATGTATATTACTCATATGCTCATCTCTCTTGAAGCGAAGTTGTCAAATAATCTCTGTGAAGAAAAAAATGTCCGGTTTTCAGGTCAAATTCGTTCAGATCTGATGTATCAAGAGAATATTTCAAAAATTTTCTTATTTGATCTAATCAGATCTGAGAATTTCAACATATATTATTATAGATCTAAAAAAAATAAAATAAATTAAAATACTTAAATTTTGTATCTTGTATGTTTCGACTTAATTATCCTTGATGATCTCTGATTGCCTGGCAGGTTCTTGGATCTGCCACGCAAGTGCCTAGCCTCTACCGGTATCACTTCGACTGGTATCTAGAGATCTTCTCTTCTTATCATGTCTCCAAATGATTAGATCCGGATCTAATTTAGAGATCTTCAAAAAACTCTTTTTAAGCAGCGTTTGATGGACCTAATTTATAGATCCCAAAATACCCTTGGTCCAACCTAACTCTGTTAGCAGGTTACTGATTCAAAATCAAATCTCCTATGGGTGCCAATGACACATGGGCAGATATCTTAAGTATCAAAGGTCCAACGTTGACCAAAGTCAAAAGGATAGAAATTAGCAGGTGATGAAAAATGGTAAAGTATTATTCTTTTCCTCTTTCTAAAATTAATCAAAATTAATTTTAAATATCAAATAATATCCTAGATCTAAGATTCTATTATATGATTATGGCATGAGATTAAACCAAAAATTAAAAACATAAAGGAAGAAGAAGTGTTGATCATATCAACACAGATCTACACTAGATCGAAATCATATGAGTAACAGAAAATCAGATCTTTGTTATCTATGCAAGTTAGACATTCTAACTTGTTGATCTAGGCTTGAGGATGATGTTGCAAGTCACACATGTATCTGGCCTCTAGGAGTCATCCACACGAGCCCACGAAGCACAATCAGAAGTACTCCTGATGTAGGAAATCAGCCTAGTATGCTAGTACTGTGCTGATCCTTCTTTGATGATCGATCTGGATCCACCTTCTTTAAATCTTGGACTCTTCAATTTTCAAAAAAAAAGAAAAGAGATTTTGAATCTGAGACACCTCTCAAAAATCTCTAAAGAAGAAGGAAGAGATCAAAGAAAAACCCAAAATAAGAACCCTTCTTCTTCTTCTTATTTTCTCTCACCTAAACACCTAGATTGGTGTCTATAAAATCCCCACACCTCAATATTCTGTCTCCCTAATTTTTACATGCCCCAAAGGTCTCTCAATGGTTTAGAATTCCACCAAAAATCAGCCCAAAATTCATTCAAAATAATAAGTTAGGATAGACTCCTTGTCTAGGTCAAATACCTAGCAAAGAATGTCCAAAAGGGCCAAGACTTAGGGCACCCAACTCTTGGACGCCCCCTCCTTTTCTATCATGGACCACCAGCAAAGGGTGCACAACATGTGCCATAAAACCCACAAAAATCTCAAAAAAAATCTAGATAAAATCGATGCCATAAGGGAAGAGTTTAGATTTCCTAAAATTCTATCTCATAGAATTTGAAATCCAAATTAATTCCTACTTTGACTTGGTCCACAACCACATTCCATATAAGAAAGAAAGAGGAGAAAGCATTGGGCATGCATGAAGGTCTAGGGAGAAGAGTTTCTGTGCAAAAAATAGAGGGAATAGGCATGGGGGCATTGGGACTAAGGTGGTGCAAGGAGGGAAGTTCCTAGTTTCACTAGGATTCTTATTTTGATTTGATCAAACATGGTTTCTCAAACCAAGTCAAACCAAAACTAATTCAACCTAATTAAATTAGATCCTAAACTAATTAAGGACTTAGAACCTATTTGGCCAAGCTTTTGGAGAGGAAAAGTACTTTTTTTATAAAAAAAGTGCTTATTTTAAAAAAATAGGATGTTTGGCCAAGTTTATTTTAAAAAATAATCTACTTTTGAGTGATGGCAGAAGTAGTTTTTTTGCTGTGGAGAGAAAGAAAAAAATTAGAGCTTCTCCTTAAAAGTAGAAGTAGAAGCAAAAAATTAATTTTTTAAGATAAAAATATTCTTACTCAAAATCATTATTTACCATAATTGTCCTTATTTATTTTTACCTAACCATCCCATTATTTAGTGAATGATGTATTTTAATGTATTTTGATATATATATATTATCATATAAAAATTATATTAAATATTTAATATGTATTATCTTTGGTTCAATTGTATTTATATTGATTAAAATTTTAATATATTTTTATTATTTTTTTATTTTAATTAAATAAAAAATTAAATTAAACTTAACCATAATAAATATTTAAAATTGTTTATCTATTTAAATAATATTAATTATAAAATAAATCTATACATGCCTATTTTCATAATTTGATAGTCAAAAGTATTTTTTTTAAAAGATTTGTCAAATACAAACTATTTTTTTTTCACAACACTTTTTCTGAAACTCCACTTAAAAAAAAGTAATTTTAAAATAAGCTAATTTTCATAGGTTGACCAAATAGGCTTTTAATTAAATTAGATTAAATTTAATTTAATTTTAATTTAATTTTTTAATTAAATTAGAAAATTGGATTAACCCAAGTTCTAGTTGAACTAGGACTAGTTCTTCCTTGCACTTGGCTTATCTAATAAATCAATTAAACTTGATCCAATCAAGTCCAAACCAAATCTAATTAAATCATATTTAATTATACTTAATCTCAACTCTTTGGCTTAAATAAATTAAGTCAATTAGTAATAAAATTGCTAATCAATTCTCCTGTAACACTTACACTAGATTAAACATCAATCATATTAATCGTCTAACCTTAAAATGATTCTTAATCATTGATCAACCATTTGATCGGATCGTGAACTCTAATATGTGTGACCTCATAGGTCTGAACCTAAGCTGGTAGCATAAAAAGAAATTCTTGTACCAATCGACGTAACCATCTGCAATAGTACTCGATAATCGGATAGGTCGAATGTGTAGAACAACATTCTTAGAATCCATATGGATATAGTTTTCATATAATTCATTTTCTTGATCAAAATGCTCGTAGGACACCTTAGAGTTCAACTTTTGACTCTGATCAGGTTGTCCATATTATATTTCAAAATACCAAATCCATCTTATAGATTATCCTGATCAAGATTTTGCTATATTGAAATACAGTGATATATTCTTCTCCAACTCTTAGAGTGGTCAATTCCATCTTGATCACACATCAACTTCGCAAGTACTTGACTATGTCGAGAAGCCTTTCATTATTGAATTAGAAATTCAGTTAGTCCGGTACCAAAGCATAGTGAGTTGCTTGTAAGTCATTAAGATGATCTCAAGTTTAAGAGACATTTATACCTATATCCCATCAAAGACATTCTCGATAGCAGAATACTCTGGAGTTGGTCATGTTCAATGATGATGTACCCTTATATCTCACTTATATGCCATACCAATATCCCTATACTCCTTGGTTAAGAGGATAACCAACCAATATGGCATACAACGATCTATTCTCGATAGACACTATCATCCTTATTGACAACCTATCATTTGGTCGTGAATAGTTTTAAGGACTAATCAATAAATTCTCTCTTTGTCGAATCTAAATAGTCTTAAGGACTTCATCACAGCAATGGAGTTCGTTAGAAGATGAAAACTCATGATGAAAATGCTAAAAAAATATTTATTAATTAATAAATTAATTATAATTATAAAATAGTTCAACCGTCAATAGATTGATAATTGATTTTGGAACACATTTTTCAACAACTCTCACTTATCCTAAAGCCACTCGGCATAGTATCTAATATCCATCTTTGACTTATGATTGTCAAACTTCTTTATCTCCAGGACTTTAGTGAAGGGGTCGGTCAGGTTCTTCTTTTCATTGATCTTCTGAAGATCGATGTCACCTCGATCCATAATCTTTCGGATCAGGTAAAAATGGTGTAAAATATGCTTTATTTGTTGGTATGCCTTTAGTTCCTTCACCTAAGCTATGGCACTAGTGTTGTCACAGTAGAGCAGGATCGGACCATCTAGGAAGGATGCTACTCCGAGCTTGGTGATAAACTTTCTTAGTCACAGCTTTTTTCATGGTACTGACGCTGCGATGTACTTTGCTTCGTAAATAGAGTTTGCCACAATATGCTGCTTGAAACTCTTCCAACAAATGGCTCCACCATTTAGAGTAAAGAAATATCTCGACATGCTTCTACTATCATCATGATTAGATTGAAAGTTGGAGTCAGTAAATCCTATAAGTTTCATATCTGACTTGCCATAAACCAACCATTGGTCCTTTGTGTTTCTCAAATACTTAAGGATGACTTTAACCACTTTCTAGTAATTTTTTCTAAGGTCAGATTGGTATCTGCTCACTACTTCTAGTAGGTATACCACATCTGATCTCATACACGTCATAGCATACATGATAGATCCCACTACCGAAGCATATAGGACTCTACTCATACGCTCTCTCTCTTCAAGAGTTATTAGACAATTCTTCTTAGAGAGAGCAATTTCATGACCTATCGAGAGATAGCTCTTTTTAAAATTTTTCATGCTGAACCTTTTTCGCATGGTATTTATGTATGTGGACTAGGATAATCCAAGCATCCTTTTAGATCTATCCCTATAGATCTTCATCCCTAAGATATAGGATGCTTCACCCAAGTTCTTCATGGAGAACTCTGATGGCAACCAGACTTTTATTTTTTACAGTATGGGGATGTCATTCTCGATTAAGAGAATGTCATCCATGTACAAGATAAGAAATACCACTACTGAACTATTTTCCTACTTATAAATGTAGGGCTTTTCTCCATTCTTAATGAAGTCATACATT
Organism: Cocos nucifera; assembly: GCA_006176705.1. Lineage (NCBI taxonomy): Eukaryota > Viridiplantae > Streptophyta > Magnoliopsida > Arecales > Arecaceae > Cocos > Cocos nucifera. Next base: position 16,764 of record QRFJ01001084.1, on the reverse strand, counting down.
TTAATCATCTTATCAAAATGCATGATATACTCCAAGATGCTTGTTTTAATCCATAAATGGATCTCTGAAGCTTGCATATATTGGACTCATCTGTAGATGTGAAGCCTTCAGGTTGCATCATATACACCTCTTCGGTCAGCTCTCTATTTAGAAAAGCTATCTTCACATCCATCTGCCAGATCTCATAATCCGGATGGACGTTATCGCAAGCATTATTCAAATGAATTTAAACATTACCACAGGAGAGAACATCTGATCATAGTAAATACCATAACATTGATGATACCTCTTAGCAACCAGATGGACTTTATAGATCTCCATCTTTCCGTTTGCACCTCTTTTTTTTTTTTGAAGACTCATTTACACCCAATGGGTTTAATCCTTTTAGGTGGGTCAACCAATGTCCACACATCATTGACCTTCATGGACTCCATTTCGGATTTCATCACCTTAAGCCATTTCTCAGAATCAAGCCCCTGCATTGCATCCATATAGATGATCGGATCCTCATCGTTCTTATCGAGTTTGATGGGATCACCATCTCGGACTAAAAAACTATAGTATCTGTTCGACTGATAAGGTACTCTACCAGATCATCTTAATGGTGCTGGTATATTGGGTTCCGGATCTGATCTAATTAAATTTAACTCAGGTTTAGCTACTAGTGTCGATCTTTCTACCTGTTGAACTTCATCAAGTTCAATCTTAGAGACAATAGTTTCTTCACCAAGGAACTTCTTTTCTAAAATGATTGCCTTAAGGCTGATGAACATCTTTTGTTCTTCAGCATGGTAGAAATAGTAATCCTTACTTACTTTGGAATATCCTATAAACACACACTATCAAATCAGGATCCAAGCTTATCTGTATGCAAACATTTGACATAGACCAGACAACCTCAAACCCATAGGTGAGAGAGTGTAAGCCTACGCCCAGTCTATATCTCATATAGAGTCTTTACAATAGATTTACTTGGTACATTATTTAATACATAACATGCAGTCTCAAAAGCATAATCCCAAAATAAAATAGGCAGACTAGCAAACCCCATCATGGATCGAACCATGTCTAATAAGGTTTGATTTCTTCTTTTCGATACATCATTATGCTGTGGTATTTCTGGAGGAATCCACTTTGAGAGAATTTCATTCTCTCCTAGATATGTCAAGAACTCACTAGATAGATATTCACCTCCTCAATCTAATTGAAGAGTTTTAGTTCTCTTTCTAGTTTATTTTTCTATTTTACTTCAAAATATTTTGAACATTTTAAATGAATTCGACTTATGTTTCATCAGATAAATATATTCGTACTTGGATAGATCATCTATGAAAGTAATGAAGTAAAAATATCCACCTCTGGCATCTGTGCTCATGGGTCCACATACATCAGTATGTACTGGACCTAAGAGCTCAGTAGCTCTCTCATTTTTTTTAGTAAAAGATAACTTGGTCATTTTACCAAGAAGATAAGATTCACAAGTTTGAAGTGATTCATAATCACTGACTTTGAGGATTTTCTCTTGAGTCAATCTATTTATTGTGTTCTTATTTATGTGACTTAGCCTACAATGATATAGATAGATATCAGAGATATTATCTAATTTAGGATGTTTTCTAGAAGTATACATTATACTCATAGGCTACAATAAAATATAAATACCATTTTTTTGTTGTTCTTGCATTATTGTATATCATTCATAATGATATCACAATAATCTTCTTTTATAAATAAATGATAACCATCTTTGGCCAAAAGGCCAACAGATATTATATTCATCAGAAAGGAAGGATAATAATGATATTTATTTAAAGAAACGATATTAGTGTTGAGAATAAGTTGAACTATTTCTATAGTTAGAATTGGAATAGACCTTTCATCTCTAACATTCAAGAATCATTCATTATTTTTAAATCTTCTACTAATTTGAAGTCATTGCAACGTATTGCAAATATGTACTGGACTTTCGATATCCAATACCTAAGTAGAAGTATCATAAATAAAAAAATTATAAAGTATTATTATATAACATCCTTGGTCAGCAACTACTTGCTCATCTCTCTTATTTAGCCTATTGGGGTCATGAAAATTAAGATACTAAGGATAGTTCCTCTTCTAATGCCCTAGCTCTTTATAGCACTTTGCTTGATCTAGGTTATTCTTGGATCTTATGTTTAATCTAGGCATAAAGACCCTAGCACGAACCACTTCGTGCTACTGAATAATATTTAACTTCCGATACTTATTATCGAAGTTAGGCCTCATAAGGTTATCATTATCTAACAGTGAATGGAGCAACTGTGGTTATGGTTTAACTGCATAAAGAAGAACCAAAAGTCTAATTAGTAATTGATTCATTGAACCTAAAGATTTGGACTTTAATCAAAAGATTTCTCTCACTATTTTATTTAAATTGGTAGCCTCTACCTCCAATTCGAGGAATTATCCTAATTTCTTAGTGGGTGCTAGAATCCACATAAACTGCACACAAGCCCAACTATGGTTGGTCAACCCATGTATATCTAAGGATATATTCATAAATAATTATTTCTTCAAATAATGTTTAGTAATTTAATTTTGCCTCAAGTATCTTGGCCTCCACTGAAAGTTTTGGTTATGTCCAACCATTAGCATGATCATACTTGGTCCATCTAACTAATGAATGATTAAGTCCAACTATGGTTGGTCAACCTAACCATCATTTAAAGAGACATGGCCAAGAAATCATGTTATAAATGATAAATCCATTAGCGGATAAACACCAGGCCTATGGGCCTTCAATGATTATCCAACTAATGGACCCATATCGTCCACTTAATGGGAGGCTATGATCTAGTTATCATCATAACTATTTTACTTTAAGGATCTAATAATTTTAGAGGATTTAATTGTTTGATTTAAAGAGAGAATATCAGATGAACCAGCTTATCACGATCCTCCCACTGGCTTCACCAAGTTAAATAAGTGAGATCATTAACAGTCTGGTCTAGGAGCACCTAAATCAGTCACACTGATTTACCTAGCTGACATGGGTTAGCTTGAATAGTCAAGTGATCTGATCAAAATATAATTTCACCAAGAGATCAAGTAAGTTCAACCAGTGGGAGGGTCTGCCAAAGCTTGTCTTAGACACCATCAGAAATAGCTAGATAAGCAGGCTGCCAATTAAAGACCACCAATCTGGTTTATCTTAGACACCAACTGATTTAATTAGTCTTGATTAGATCAACCAACAGTTCATGCTAGACCACGTAGCCAAGAATCAAGTTCATCTTGGGTCTCGTTAAAGACATTGACTTGACCAACTACAACTATTATAATTGATCTAGAGAATCCTTGATCTAATCTAAGATAATAATTGATTAGATTTAGTAAATTTTCTAATTAAATTCATTCTTTAATCTAACCTTAGGTCTAACCCAATTAATGGATCTAACCTTTACTAACCCATTTAACCAAATATGTTATAATTTATGTCTTAGGATCTTCAATTGACAGTCTTAGATCCTAATCAAATAACTTCTTAATTCTTAATTACGTTTTGGGCTAAGGATTGAGATTTGGCTTTTCAAAAATAATTTTTATATTTGATTTAATAATCAATATGCAAGTAAGATAAGCATGAAACTACTTTAGATCTAACCTAAATAGATTCATGTAATTGAAATAGTTTCAACTATAATCAATCATAAATTATCTTAGATCACATCTAACACATTTATGATAATTAAAATTAGATTAAAATATTTTTAATTAGATCATAAAATTTTTTAGATCTAATCTAAAATTTTATGATCAGTGTTTTAGATCAGTATGTACTAGGACAACCTCTCCACTGTAAGAGATAAATCTTATAACAGGACAACTTTATAGCAATCCGTGCAATCTAAAATTTTTATTTTTGGATCTAAAACTATTTTAAATCTAATAAATTATAAATAAAATTAGATCACATCTAATAAATTTATGATAAGAAGTAGATCAACAAAAACTAGGACAACCTCTCTACTGTAAAGGATAAATCTTACTGTAGGACAACCTTATAGCAGTTTATGTGATCAAAATTTTTAATTTCAGATTTAATAATAAGATTATAAATTAGATCTAATCTAAGAAATAATCTAAACATATATATATAATCATGTAATAATCAACCTTGCTCTGATACCATTTGATGGAATCAGATCTAGGATTTCAATGCTAGATCTTAAAATTTTTTCAAAATCAGGCAGCGAAAGACTAAAATTAATCAAAATTAATTTTAAATATTAGTGAATACCTTAGATCTAAGATTCTATTATATGATTATGATATGAGATTAAATCAAAAACATAAAGAAAGAAGAAGTGTTGATCATATCAACACAAATCTACACTAGATCGGAATCATATGAGTAACAAAAAATCAGATCTTTGCTACTTGTGCAAGTTAGACATTCTAACTTGCTGATCCATGCTTGAGGATGATCTTGTAAGCCATACATGTATCCAGCCTCTAGGAGTCATCCACATGAGTCCACGAACCATGATCAGAAGTCTTGATGCAGAAAATCAGCATAGTATACTAGTACTATGCTGATTCTTCTTCGACGATCGCTCTGGAACCATCTTCTTCAAATCTTGGACTCTTTAATTTTTAGAAGAAAAGGAAAGAGATTTTGAACCCGAGACACCTCTCAAAAATCTCTAAAGAAGGAGGAAGAGATCAAAGAAAAACCCTAGAAGAAGAATCCTTCTTCTTCTTCTTATGTTCTCTCACCTAGACACTGAGACTGGTATCTATGAAATTCCCACACCTCGATATTCTTTCTCTCTGATTTTTACACGTCCCATAGGTCTCTCAATGATCTAGAATTTCATCAAAAATCAGTACAAAATTCATCCTAAATAATAAGTTAGGATAGACTCCTTGTTCAGGTCAAATACCTAGCAAGGAATGTCCAAAAAAGGCAAGACTTGGGGCGCCCAACTCTTGGGCACCCCCTCCTTTTCTACCATGGACCACCAACAAAGTGTGTACAATATGTGCCATAAAACTCATGAAAATCCTAAAAAAAACTAGTATAGCACTCTTAACCAAAGAGTATGGTAATACTCGTATAGCATACAGGTGAAATGTAGAAATATATTTTACTAATCATGATCTAATTATAGAGCTCTCTACTGTCAAGAGTTGCTCATGAAGGATATGGATATAAGTATTACTTAGACTTGAGATCATGGTGACTTGTAAACAACTTACTACACTTTAGTATCGAACTACCTGAATTTTTAATTCAGTGATAGAAGGTCTCTAGGTGTAGTCAAGTACTTATTTAGTTAGTGCGTGAGTCAAAATGAGATTGATCCCTCCAAGTGTTGGAGCAAATACATAGCTATATTTCAAATTAACAAAACCTCAGCTGGGGTAGTCCATACGATGGATATTGAAATTTAAAATACAATGTGGATGACCTTTCAAGGATTGGTAGTTAAATCCTAGGTCATCCTTTGATCATTGATGTCAAGGGGATGAATTATATAGCAACTATATGTCACAAGTTCATGGATGTTGTATTGTGACTATTCGACCTATCCAGACATGGGATACCATTGCTTGATGAGCACATCGATTGGTATAGAAAATTGATTTTTATGCTACCAGCTTAGGAATCAAATCACACATAATAGAAGTTCCTACTTGATCTGATGGTTGATCAAGAGTTTCAATGGTTTGGGATACTATGGTCAAGAATCCCACTGGACTAGGACTCTATGATCAGTAGTCCTATTAGACTAGAACTCTACCTTCTCGAGTCCTACTAAATAAGGACTTTGATATTATTAGAGGATTAATTAGTAATTAGATTACTAATTAGCTTAATTTGATTAAACAATGAGGATTCGATTAAATTTGATTGAATTTGATTCGATTGGATTTGACCCAATTAGATTATGAGATGATCTAATCACTATAGGAGATTCAACCTTAATTTGATCAAGACCCGGACTCAATTAATTTCTAATTTGATTAGAATTTTATTGAATTGGATTAAGCCTAATTTGATTAGATTTATCCTAGTCTAGTTAGGTTTGGGCAAATTGATTTGGATGAAACCAATTTGGATAAGTTCAAACTTTTGAATTCTTCTCCCTGAACCTTGATTAACCCATGCCATTCTCCATGCACATTATGAATTTGCATGAGTTTTCCTACACCTAGAAGAGAGTTGGCACTCCAATTCTTTCTTCTTTTAACCTGGTCCAAGAGTTGGACTGATTCAAATTAATGTTGAATTTTGAATTCAATTTAAGTGATTGGAGGTTGGTTGGAGGTTGGAACCACTCCAATCTCTCAACCTTATCCATTCTCCACAGCCCATGTGTATTTGTCGCACCTTTTTTTAAAAAAATCTGAATGTGGGCATGTAGAAGGAGAGTCCTTTTGCATGTCACACACCTAGTGTGGGCATTGGATGTGGATAAAAGGTCACTTAAATTTGAATTTAAGTGGGAGGTTGAAATAAGTTCAACATCAATCCTTATCCTTTTCTCCACGTGTTTTGATGAACACATAAAATATATATAAGTATTAATTTATTTATTAATTTATATTTATTTTTAAGAATTGATATTTTTATTTTATCTTTTACAGGAAAGAGGATCATCGATGAAAAAATCTCAATTTATGGATCATAATGAAAAAAGTTTGGAGCAAATTAAATTTAAAATAGAATTAAATTAAAAAAAGATGCATATAGTATTATAAAAAATGAAGATACTATGTTAAGAATTCAAATGTATATATCATTTTAAAGAAACAAAAGTTTCTTTCCATAAAAAAAAATTAAAAAAGCGCTGGTTCTTCACATTTGCAGGTTGGCGGGTCCATAGGCATTTTTTTAGCACGCTGATAACGGGTCCGTGAGAAGATTTATAGTGGGCGCATGAGGTGGAAGCGGATTCGAGTGGATTTGGGCCAGCAAACAGCGGTCTTCACATAGTCCACACGGGCGAATAGGATGGGTGTGCGAGCCTGAGCGATGGTTCACCGTAACAGGGAGCACGAGTTCTATTTTTTTTTCTAATTCTTTTCAAACTCTACTCACCCTTCTCTCTATAAATAACCTCTCCTGACGCCGCAAGAGAGCAAGCGGCCTCTACTTTCTCTCTTTTTCTTTCTTCTCCCTGGCATCTTCTCTCATTTTTCCTTTTTCTTAAACAGCAACGTTTTTTTTCTCTTTCTTCTCTCTTCTTCCTTCTTCTTTCTTTCTTCCACAATCAGCTGCTATCCAAGCTCTTCTTCAAATTCAAGGATGAAGATTTTAGCGAAAAGCTTTCCGATGGCCAGTTGATCATCTTATTCTCAAAAGATCATTATGATATCATTTTGATGGTATTTTTTATTTTTTATCTTTTATATTATTTTTTAATTTACAATAAAAATTATTTTTAATTATAATATTTTTATGTTTTTATTTTCTTGCAATTAATCTGGATAGTTTATTATCCTTGGGATGAGTCATGATCTATGGGTACAGTTCGTACTCTTGGGATAGATTACATTCAAATTAATTCTTAGTATTATATCTAAATCAATTTAGACTAGCCTATAACTTCAAAGGATGGACTGTGATCTAAGGATATAAATCGTACTCTCTGAAATAGGTTATATCTTTATTGATTAGATATCAATTACAGCATAATTAATAAGAATACCAGCTGTCAGATAACTGATCAATTGAAATCCTGAGAATCTATCTCCATACTTACAACTCCTCTTTTAATTAATTTATTATTTATTTATTTTTTAAATTAATTTAAGTAACCTTTTAATTAATTAATTTTTAATTAATTTTAATTTTATTTTTAATTTATAATTTAAATATAATTAATATGATTCCTGTGAATTCGATCTTGTTTCACCGTATCTATATAGTAGTAAATTAAATTTTATTTTTAATCGTCTACGATAGCGATCAAACTTTGACACCATTACCAGAGATTGTGATTTAGTTGCTTAAAAAAATAAAAAAATAAAAAAAATAAAAAAATAATTTTAAAAATTAAAATAATAGTAAAATAATAAAAAAATTAAAAATTAATAAAAAAATTTAAAAAATAGTAAAAAATTAAAAATTAAAAATAATAATAAAAAAATAAAAAAATAAAAAAATAATAATAAGTTATACTAACACTATATAAGCTGTTTAGAAGATTAGATGTTAGATATATGTGCCCTAGAAGCCAGAATTGGCTGACACTTGTAATACACTTCTAGGGGCAAAATTGTAATTTTGACTATAATTAATAAATGGGTTATTTTCTATCACACATGTGTATTTAGTGTCTGTGATACATCCTTTGAGTTAATGGTAATGATAATTCATATTTTCAAGAGTTGAAAATTTAAGACATGAATAATCATTATTAACTCATAAATAGCTCCCGACCATAGGATCATCACGAGGATGGTGATTGATCCGGAAGGTTGGTGTACGATCGCTTCTCTTTAGTAGATGAGTCTTGAGTCTACGGTGTGGAGACACCGGAGCGAGAGTACAGGTACTCGTTAGAGAACGAGGGCACTGAGCGTGACCACCTCGAGTAGTCATTAGGGAGTCTACCTTCTCGTCAATGACTGACTCGATGCTGCAGTAGTGTGTCTGGTTCTTTGACCTGAGATGCATCGGCAGTTCACCTTGAGGGTGTTATAGTTTGACTACACCATTACTCGGTCTCCTAGCCATATGGAACCCTGAGGTGTATGTTGGCTATGGCATGTTCATTGTAGGAACTGGATTGCATCAAGATGGGATCTATCTACCTCGGTGGTAGAGGAGTAGCCCTATGATGATCATGAGAATCAAGTCCTGAAGCCCATGGCCATGGCAGAGTGAAATAATAGAAAGAGTTTCTATTTAGATTTTCACATTGGACTCGAATCGAATGATTACATCATATGACAGAGACTAGGGTTTGACGAGTTCACCTTAACCCTAATCTGATCGGGGCTCAAGATAGAAGAACTGAATCACACAGGTAGCTGCACCAAGAGGTTCGCATTCAGCTCTGATGGGTTGCCACCATATACTGCTAGGTGTCACTGGTGGATTTTGGGAGCAATTAGAATGATTTAGATGATCGATCATTCTAGCTGTTCGAATCAGAAGAGTTCTGATCCATCGAAAGGAGTTTCGATGATGTCGATGATAGAGATCATGACATATCCCATTACCATACAGAACTGAACCTAACTGGGTCACACAAACAAGGGTTTGAATCTGGTGATCATCAATTGAACTAATATAGTTCAATTGATCTGAATGAGATTCAATTAGGTTCAAGGAAATCGTGCTAGCACTCGATTGAACCTAACGTTCTTCTTTTGCTATCATAAATAAGTCGTCCTGTCTGAGCCAAAGGAGTTTGTGCTCAAACAGAAGTCTTCTTATGGTCTGACTGGAGGTTGTCCAAGTCAGAATAGGTTGTCTTATTTGTAAGACATTACCTGCCAATTTTGGTCACCTGCCATTTCTTGTTCTTTGACTTTGGTCAAAAGTCTACCTTTGACTGGTCAAACGTTGACCATTCACCCTTTGACTTTTGACCACATGTCATGCACCTATTGGAGAGCTGGTGGGGGCTTGTCCCCCTGCCAGAACCTGGCAAGGAGAAGGGCGCACGCCAAGGGTGGCGTGAGCCCAAGTAGGAGGCGCCTAGGAGTCCTTGTTGGACAAGGACTCCATCTCCCTTTAGGATTCCAATGAGAGTTCTTCTAAGAATCCAGTTTGACTGGTCCAAGGCACTCTCCAAGTAGGAATCCAGGGGACTCTAATCCCACCAATCAGATTTAGATCTGATTTCACAAAGGGTTGTGATTGGTTGGGAGGAAGATGACTTGGATCACGCTTAGTCTATATAAGAGACCCAGCGCCCAAGTGAAAAAATAATCAAGAAGTAATCAAGAAGCAATCTTCCCACGCCCCAAGGCTGCCTCTCTCCCCTTTCTCCACGCCATACTCTCTTCTCCCCTTGCTCTCCACGTCCAAAAGTGTTTTGGATTTGGATTGGTGCGATTTAGATCAAGAAAAGGAGATCAAAAGCAAGAAGGCTGCGCTGCTGCGAAGAACGACTGCAGATCTTCAAAAGGAGTTTTGAAGATCCTCCAGATCAGATCCAGATCTGATTTTTGGAGGCGTGATAGAGAAGAAGAGGATCTCCAGATCCAGCCCGAGTGGATACCGGTAGAGGCCAGGCGCTTGCGTGGCTTGATCCAGAACCTTCCGCTGCAAACAGGATCATCAACAGGGTAATAGGATTACCCTATTCAGGTAAATTGAATGTGATTTAATTTATCCTTTTCATTTAATTTTTATTAAATAAATAAGAATCAGATCTGAAGCATCCCTGATCTGATACAGATCTAAGAGAAAAATTTTTGAAATATATCTCTTGATCTGATCAGATCTGAACGAACCTGGTCAGGGAAATCAGGATTTCCCTTCAAGTGGTATCAGAGCCATGGTTCTAAAAATTGTTTAGATCTGATTTTTAATTTTATTTTAATTAAAAATAACGTGATTTCAGATGTCACATGAGATGTGATCAGATCTGAAATCAGGAAAATTAAAATTAAATGATTTGGATCTAAGAACATGAAGATATGCATGACTAGTTCTAGAATAGAATAGTTCTATAGAATAGTTTTGCATGTCTTTGATTTAATATGATTAAATCATATTTTAGATCTTCTTATTTACTGTTTTCTGATATTATAAGTGTTATAATAACATCTGATAAACAGCAAATAAAAATTATTTAATTTTAAATATCATATGAGATATGATAGATGCATGACTAGACTAGTTGTAGAATAGTTCTACATAATTGTCTAGATTAGAATTTATTTTGATTAGATCAATTTAAATCTAATTTTTCAGATTATTATGTGATAATTTAGATCTGAAAACATGCATGATTATGATACATGAGATGTATGCAAAATATGCCATGGTTAGATCTAAATTTGTATATGAGATATATGATATAGATCTATAACTGTTTTGTAGTATTGAATGTTTATTGAATGTTCCTGATTAAGGCGTTCCCCTTGGCCGTCCGGTCATAAGAACGAAGAAGGGTTTAAAGGCCCTCTCTTCCCATTCGATGGGGTGTTCTTATGATGTGTAGGGGTGCTGCGCGTTCGTCCTTAATCAGAAACCCAAAACTTACTTTCTGCAAAACCCTAGATCCTGAAACCCTAGGATTTATTGTGCATATTTTGTTTATGAACCCTACTTAATTAAGAATTAAGTTTATGGAATATTAATTAGGTCTAAAATTGAGAATTTCAGATCTAAGACATATTCATAATACTGGGTTCGGGCTTGGGTAGCTCAATTAGGTCTAAGCGGTTGATCAAACCGAATCAAGAGTTGGTTAGATGGGATCAACAATGCTTAAATTGACCAGCCTAATAGGATTAAGTCTGGGTCAAGATCGAGTCACGATCAAGCAAGACCTAATTAGGCTCAGAGGTTAGAGTCTGGATTGTAGGCTAACCCAATTGGTTCTGACTCAACAATTTGGTGTCTAAGGTAAGTTTGGCACAGACGACCGACTGGTTTTTAATTGGAAGCTACTCGACCTGAATGCGTTCTTGTGCGAGTTAACGGCATATTCCTTCCACCGGTCTCACTTACCTGGCCATATCTGTTGACACAGTTCTGATCTGAGGTGGTCAATAATCCGAGCTGACCCATGCCACTAGGTTAGTCATAATTGTTATGACTAAGCCAAGTCTAGTTTAATGAGACCTGAATCAATTCTCCCTAAGAAAAGATTAAGTCCGAGGTCTTCCACCATTGTAGACGTGCGGGCCCTTCCCGGGGTTGATTGTTCTCGGCTGGATACAGTGGCTCAGTTGCACCGGGAAGACGCAACCATGTCTATTAGGCATTGGATGCTATGGGCTGGAGGATGAGTTGGGCTCAATATTCCGGATACGGTGAGAGACCCAATTAGGAACCCAGTCTATGCAAATGGTGGGTCTGACTTAACTAAGGAGTGGATCAATATTCCGGATACGGTGAGATTCATGAATTAGAGACCAAGTTTGGGTGCACCATGATTAGAGAATCATTGAACAAGAGTTGTTCACTCATTGGCTAACCCATCACCAATAACTGTTAGGTGAGGTGATGAGTCAGTTGGTGAGACCGCACCACCCACTAGAAATCATCAATCGCGGAGATTTTCGCATCTCTACAGAGGGAGTGTAGGGATCCGAGAAAATAGTGGGAGCTAATTTGTTTAAAAATAAAATCCCTAAACAAATTGGTCAAGTCAAAATTACAGTATCTAACTAGAATCTTTGACTCTCTACAGGAAAATGTCTGCGTCCAACCCACTGGCACGTATCCTAGACACACATAGACTGACTGGACCCAATTATAAAGATTGGCTCAGGAATTACAAAATTGTTTTGGGTTCAGAGAAGTTAACACATGTTTTGGACCAGGACCCTCCCACCTTACCAGCTCGTCCATCCACTGAACAGAGAGCGTCTCTGGAAAAATGGATTGACGAAGACAATAAGGCCAGATACTACATGTTGGGCTCGATGTCTGATGAGCTCCAGCGCCAACATGAAGATATCGGGACTGCTCGCCAAATGTTGGCTCACCTGCAGGAGATGTTTGGTGAACAGAGTCGCGCAGCCAAATATCAAGTCACGAAACGACTTTTTAAGGCTAAGATGCGTGATGGGCAGTCAGTCCAAGATCACTGTCTGACAATGATCAAGGACATGGAAGAGCTTGAGAAGCTCGGTGTGAAGTTGGACTTGGACTTGCAGAATGATATTATTCTGCAATCCTTGACTGATGCATATGGGCAATTCATCATGAATTACCACATGCATAAACTTCAAGAATTCCTTGGCCGAGTTGATGAATATGCTGGTTACCGCTGAGCTTTCTATGAAAGGTTCTAAAGGCTCAGTTCTTGCTATGGAACGGACTTCTTCCAAAAGAAAGTCTTATGGAAAGAAAAAGAAGTCTGTGAAAAAGCAAAAGGTAGAAGGATCAAAGAAGAAGAAGGCAGAACCGAAGAAGAAGGTCGTTGGCAAAGGAAAGTGTTTCCATTGCAACAGCGACGGCCATTGGAAGCGGAACTGCCCTACTTACCTGGCCACCCTAAAGAACAAGAAGGAAGGTCCTTCTGGAGGTATGCTCGTTATTGAGTCTAACCTTACGGTTTCTTCTGCATCCAGTTGGGTGCTTGACTCTGGATCTAGTGCTCACCTATGCACTTCTATGCAGGGTCTTGAGGATAGCAGGAGGCTGAGGGATGGAGACATGATCCTACGCGTCGGTAATGGAGCAAGAGTTGCTGCAGTAGCCGTGGGAACATACCCTCTTCGATTACCATCTGGTTTAGACTTAGTTTTGAAAGACTGTTATTTTGTGCCTGCAGCTAGCAGGAATTTGATTTCTGTTTCATGCTTAGCACAAGAAGGTTATGTGATCACCTTCTTTAAGGACCATTGTAACATTCTTTATGAAAGAAATAAAATTGCAAATGGTTTCCTTATTAATGGTCTTTATCAGCTACATATTGATGTACCTGTTCTAACTATCGAGCAAAACGTGAATGCCAAACGACCTAGGGATAGTCCAAACGACAGATATCTATGGCACCTGAGATTAGGTCATATAGCAGAAGATAGGATCAACAAATTGGAGAAAAATGGGCTATTGAGTCCATTGACTTCCGAGTCATATCCAACTTGTGAATCTTGTCTTCAAGGCAAAATGACTAAACTCCCTTTTGTTGGACATGGGGAGAGGGCCACAGATCTCCTTGCCCTAGTACATACTGATGTGTGCGGCCCATTTGATGTGCCGGCTAGAGGCAATTTTGTCTACTTCATTACCTTTACCGATGATCTGTCTAGGTATGGGTATGTGTATCTTATGAGACACAAGTCTGAAGCTTTTGAAAAGTTCAAAGAATTTAGACATGAAGTAGAAAAACAAACTGGAAAACCCATTAAGGTTCTTCGATCAGATCGAGGAGGTGAATATCTTAGTCGGGAATTCCTAGACTATCTTAAGGAAAATGGCATAGTCTCTCAATGGACTCCACCAGGAACACCTCAACTCAACGGGGTTTCAGAACGGAGAAATCGGACTCTATTGGATATGGTTCGATCCATGATGAGCTTCACAGACCTCCCAGATTTTCTTTGGGGACATTCATTATTAACTTCAATCTATCTACTGAATAGGGTTCCCTCTAAAACCGTTCCTACCACACCGTATGAGATATGGCACGGTAAGAAACCAAGTCTGAGTCATCTCAGAATTTGGGGTTGTCCGGCTCATGTCAAAAGACAACAAGCGGACAAGTTAGAGTTTAGGTCCTTTAGAGCTCGATTCATAGGATATCCTAAAGAGTCATTAGGATACTATTTCTACATTCCTGAAGACCACAATGTGATTGTGAGTCGACATGCCATATTTCTTGAAAAATAGTTTATTCAAGATAGTGGCATTGGAAAGCAGATTAAGCTTGATGAGAAAGTCTCACAAGCAGAAAGAGCTAAGGACCAAGTGGAACCAAATCAGGTTGAGCCAATAAGAACACTACCTCCTCCACCTCGTAGATCGGAAAGAGTTTCCCGTCCCCCTGAAAGATACTTAGGTATTATTTCAGAGGATGTAGAGGAAATGTTCCTCATAGGTAATGGTGCTCATGGTGATGATCCCAAAACCTACAACGAGGCGATATCAGATATCGACTCCGAGAAATGGCTTGAGGCAATGAAGTCAGAGATCGACTCGATGCACTCAAACCAAGTCTGGACCTTGGTAGATCCACCAGAAGGTATAGTACCTATTGGATGTAAATGGATCTTCAAGAGAAAGATTGGTGCAGATGGGAATGTGGAGACATTCAAGGCTAGACTAGTGGCAAAAGGTTATAGTCAACGTGAAGGCATTGACTATCAGGATACCTTTTCCCCAGTGGCTATGCTAAAATCCATCCGCACATTGCTTGCTGTTGCAGCCTATTTCGATTATGAAATATGGCAAATGGACGTGAAAACGGCATTCCTAAATGGATATCTTGAGGAAGATATCTATATGGAACAGCCACTAGGTTTCACATCCAGTGATACTGATCACAAGGTTTGCAAGCTGCAAAGGTCCATATATGGACTTAAGCAAGCATCTCGGAGCTGGAACACTCGTTTTCAATGATGTGATCAAAAAGTTTGGTTTCATCAAAAACGAAGAGGAACCATGTGTTTTCAAAAGGGTCAGTGGGAGCGCTGTTGTCTTCCTCGTATTGTACGTGGATGACATCCTCCTTATTGGGAATGATATTCCCATGTTGACATCAGTCAAGATGTGGTTGTCTAAGGAATTCTCCATGAAAGACCTAGGTGAAGCATCCTTTATTCTAGGAATTAAGGTCTATAGGGATAGACCGAATAGGATGCTAGGACTTTCACAGAAGATGTACATAGAGGAAGTACTAAAGAGGTTTAGTATGGAAAACTCTAAGAGGGGATTAATACCCTTCAGACATGGTATTCATCTTTCCAAGAAGATGTGCCCCAGCACACCTGAGGAAATAGAACGCATGAGCAAGATCCCTTATGCTTCTGCAATAGGGAGCCTCATGTATGCCATGCTATGTACACGACCTGATATAGCCCATGCTGTGAGTGTCACAAGCAGATATCAGTCAAATCCAGGTGAAGAACACTGGACTTCTGTGAAATGTATCCTTAAGTACTTGAGAAGAACTAAGGATATGATGTTGGTCTTTGGTAATGGAGAACTCCTGGTCCAGGGATACACAGACTCGGACTTCATGTCCGATATAGATGATCGAAAGTCGACATCTGGAAGTCTGTTTGTGTGCAATGGTGGAGCTGTCAGCTGGAAGAGTTCCAAGCAAACTGTGATAGCAGATTCCACCATGGAAGCAGAATATATAGCTGCATCAGAGGCTGCAAAGGAAGCGTTCTGGTACAAGAAGTTTGCTGCAGAAATTGGAGTAATGCCATCAGATGCCATTCCTCTTTACTGCGACAACAATGGCGCCATAGCCCTTGCTAAGGAGCCGAGGTCTCACCAGAAGTCCAAGCACATTGAGCGGCGATATCATCTCATCCGCGATTACCTTGAGAAAGGTTACGTTGAGGTCAAGAGAGTCAACTCCACAGATAATGTGGCAGACCCACTTACAAAGCCGTTGGGCCAGCAGAAGATCGAAGCCCACCTTGAGAAGATGGGACTTAGACTTGTAGCCAATTGGCTTTAGGACAAGTGGGAGATTGTTAGATATATGTGCCCTAGAAGCCAGAATTGGCTGACACTTGTAATACACTTCTAGGGGCAAAATTGTAATTTTGACTATAATTAATAAATGGGTTATTTTCTATCACACATGTGTATTTAGTGTCTGTGATACATCCTTTGAGTTAATGGTAATGATAATTCATATTTTCAAGAGTTGAAAATTTAAGACATGAATAATCATTATTAACTCATAAATAGCTCCCGACCATAGGATCATCACGAGGATGGTGATTGATCCGGAAGGTTGGTGTACGATCGCTTCTCTTTAGTAGATGAGTCTTGAGTCTACGGTGTGGAGACACCGGAGCGAGAGTACAGGTACTCGTTAGAGAACGAGGGCACTGAGCGTGACCACCTCGAGTAGTCATTAGGGAGTCTACCTTCTCGTCAATGACTGACTCGATGCT
>QRFJ01001083.1:308583-369501 GCA_006176705.1 Cocos nucifera | reverse complement strand
TCTATCGCTCTGATCATTGTTGGATAATGATAAGTTAGTGGGATCCAACTTCGGTAGCTGGTACCAAAAGTTGAAGATTGTCTTGGAGCATTAACAGATTCTATATATGCTGACGGATCTTGCACTTGAGGAGCCAGCTATTAATGCACGTGGAACAGTTAGAGATACTTATCAGAAGTGGCTCAGTGATCGAACCATGATGGCTGCATTATGCTGGCTGCGATGAGCGACGAGTTCAATCACAGGTTTGAGATAGCTCAGCCAAATGAAATGCTCCAAGTGTTGGAGGATTCTTTTGGCACACCCGATGACGTTGAGAGGCACAAGACTAGTTGTGCCATCTTCAATGCCAAAATGTGGGATAGAGCCTCTGTCATTGATCATATACTATACATGATCGAGCTGATAGAGTGCTTAAGTAAGCTCGGCTTTTTCTTGCATAAATAACTTGAGAAAGATGCAATACTGAACTCGCTGCCCAAGTCTTGTCTCCCATTCCTTACACATTATAGAATATCGAAGCCTGAAGTGGACTATCACGGGTTACTGGGGTTGCTTCAGAACTTTGAGAAGGATCACCAGCTCCACAAAGAGTTGGTGAACTTAGTGGATGGTTCGTCTTCTCGTTCTTGATCCTTTAAGAAAGAAAAGAAGAATAAAAAGAAAGTCAAGAAGGTGCATGTTCAGGCTAGGATATCTATGTAGGGTCAGACCCAAAAAAACCAAGCTCGATAAAAGCCAAGCCAAATGCTTCTTTTACAAGAAGCACGAACACTAGAAGAGAAACTGTCCTCAGTACATTGCATCCTTGGATCCGAATAGGCAGAGAAAGAAGCAAGCAGTTGCTGGGCAAGGTATTTATATGATAACTCCTTGCAATTTTTTTGTGTGTGATATTACTGATCGGGTATTGGATACTGAAAGTCTTTATCATATTTATAATTCGTTGCAGGGGTTGTAGGTCAGTAGAAGATTCGAGCAAGATGAGAGATTCTTGAACATTGGAGATGGAAGATCAGTTTTAGTTCTAGCTTTAGAAATTTTAAAACTTGTATTTGAATCTCATACCATTGTTCTTAGTGATTGTCATTTCTATCCTAGTTCTTTTTTTAAATATCATTTTTGGGGCCATGAACAATTATGAAATTTTAATAAAGAAACAAGTTTGTAATGCCATTGTGAATGGTGTTACTACTTTCTATGGATAATTGAATAATGGTGTATATATGTTATCATAATCTGTTAATGTAGTCTATTCAACTGTCCAACATCCTAGATTAGATAATGTGATAGATATCTATTTATGACACTATAGGCTGGGTCATATAAACAAGAACAGGATAAGCATGTTGGCTCAAGAGGGTATCCTCGAACTTGGTGATTGTGAATCGCTTCCAACCTATGAATCGTGTCTTCTTGGTAAAATGACTAGGTCACCTTTTACTAGAAAAGGTGAGAGAGCCACTGAACTCTTAGAACTAATACATACCGATGTATGTGGATCGATGAGTACTAGTGCCAAAGGTGGATATGTCTACTTCATCGCTTTCACAGATGATCTATCCAGATTTGGATATATCTATCTGATGAAACATAAGTTGGATTTATTTGAAATGTTCAAATGATTCCAAAGTGAAGTAGAAAAACAAAATAGAAAGAGTGTTAAAACTTTTCGGTCTGACTGAGGAGGGGAATACCTTTTTGGTGAGTTTCTCACATATCTAGAAGAGAATGGGATTCTCTCTTAATGGACTCCTCCAGAAATACCATAGCATAATGGTGTATCTGAAAGGAGGAATCAGACTCTGCTAGACATGGTCCGATCCATGATGGATTTTGCCAGTTTGTCAATATCCCTCTAGGGATATGTACTCAAATCAGCTTGCTATCTTTTAAATAGGATTCCAAGTAAATCTGTGATTGAAACTCCATATGAGATATGGACAGGATGTAAACTAGCACTTTCACACCTCAAGGTCTGGGGGTGCCCAGTTTATGTCAAACGATTAATTACAGATAAATTTGGACCTAGGTCTGACAAGTGCGCATTTATAGGATACCCAAAAGAGATCAAAGGATACTACTTCTACCATGCTGATAAGCAAAAGGTATTCGTCAGCCTTAGGGCACTCTTTTTGGTAAAAAAGTTCCTTAGTGAAGGAACTGTTATCTCTAAGGTTGAACTTGATAAAGTTCAACAGGTAGAAAGTCTGACATAGAATGTTGAACCTAAGTCGAATTTGATCAGATAAGATCCGAAGCCTAGTGAACCCACACCATTAAGATGATCCGATAGAGTACCATACCATCCGAATAGATACTATGGATTCTTGATCCAGGATGGTGATCCCATCGAACTTGATGAGAACTATGAGAACCCGATCACTTATGTGAATGCGATGCAGAGATCTGACTCTGAGAAATGGCTAGAAGCCATGAGATCGAAAATGAATTTCATGAAGGTCAATGATGTATGGACATTAGTTGACCCACCTGAAGGGGTTCAATCCATTATATGTAAATAGGTATTCAAAAGGAAAAGAGGCACAGATGAAAATATGGAGACCTATAAAGCCTATCTAATTGCCAAGAGGTATCGTCAACGTTATGGTGTTGACTATGATGAGATATTCTTCCTAGTGGCAATGCTTAAATCCATTTGGATAATGCTTGCAATAGCTGTCCACCTGGACTATGAGATCTGATAGAGGGATGTGAAGACGACTTTCCTAAATGGAGAGCTATCGAAAAGGTGTATAGAACAACTGAGGGTTATCCAAGGTTATCAGTGTCTTTGTTAAATTGCGCAAAATTGAAAGGAATGTATTAAGTGAAATGATACTAGGGTCATGGTAGCAATAGCTGAGATTATGAGCATAAGAAAGCAAGTTGAAAGGGCCCAGGAGCACAAAAAAGATTGTAAGAGGAGAGCTTCTAAGTATATAGTCACATCCAGGGTTGAGAGTTCTTGCAACTGTTGGTCAGACAAGACTTTGTTGGTCCAACATTTAACTTTAAAGGATGTCCATCCATGTTGCTGCTAAGTTGTATTTGTTATCCTGCTTTATATCACTCGGCCTTCAACTTTTTAGACTGTGTTGCTTGCCCTAGTCTGTGTACTTCAATTATGATATATATATTCCATCCAATTTTCATTTCTATGCTCCTTGATTCTGACTACGTTGTTTTCATCTGCATGCAGCCGAGCTTTAAAAATATCTGTTATCAAACTTTTTTCAGCTGTATCTAGACCATGCTTTTATTGTTTGGCAACTTTCTGCCAGCTCTTGCTCCTTGTTTCCTACTGTCTCATGAGCATCATTTCAGCTAGCCTTCTCGTGTTGATGAATCATGATCTGTGCTTTTGAACCCTTGAAGCTACTTTTATCACCTTCTCTGCCAATATAATGGTATGTCCTTGCACATGGAGCACACTATATGAAATATCAGCAGTAATTTGCTCTTTGCCCCCTCAAAATGGTTGATACACAAGCGCATCAAAGGAAAATATTGAGCAAATCCGTGCCCCATCCATGCTCCCCTTCTGTCTGTCAATTATATGAATTGTTGCCTTCCCTCTAGCAGTTACATTCATTGGTGATTAATTGAACTTACGCATGTGAGCTGTGGCTTCAAAGTCAGGCTGTAGCATGTCAGGTTTTTGGTAAGATTACTTGGTCTTATCCAAAAGCGGTGGAAGGCAAGGCATGTTTTAATCACTTTAGTCTAAAAGCTGCAGCTGGAAGTCCAAGGGCGAAGACAGAAGTACAGAGGCACGGCAACATTGAACTCATAAGCTTAACTGCATATAAATGCAGAAAATTCATTGTTCTTGTTCTTTCCAGGGATATCTGTGGTGAGGAGGGTCTGAAATATGGATATGAATGTTCTGACAAAAGTAAGCGGTTGATTAAAGATGATATTATATGAGTAGCTAGAACTAGTAACACTGTGGTTCTCTTGTTGAGTGCTTGGCTGTGGATATAAATCAATTGTGGAGTAGGCTCTGCACCGCTGACTTTAAATTGTTAGCATATAGTTTGTTTTTATTATTTACAGATAATATATTCAAAATGATCTAGTTGTTGCCCATCGAGTGACCCATGAAGAGTTCTTATATTTTTTTCCTGTTGAAATAGGAATTGTGTAAATGGTAAAACAACCAAGGTGATGTATATCTAGGTTGTCTTAGATTTAATGTGGCAATGTTGCAATGCAGCAGGCCTTGTAAGTATGTTCTCTTACAATGCTTTCTGTCTTTATATTCTTACTGCTGATCTTCTTTCTTTTCATTGGTGGAAACCATTCTAGTCAGCTATGTTGACTGCCATCCTGATATATGGATTGGGGAAGAAGTGTTTTAAAGCAAGGATCTTTTTGCAAAATATGAACTGTTAGATGCCGGGGATGTTGTCAGTATTTTTAACCTGTCTTATTTATTTATTTAATATTTTTTGGTTGCTTACCTGTTATGCATTGTCATAAAGTCAGTATACACAAATTGAATGGCGACCTTTGATATTTTGACTTGTGAACTGGCAAAGCTGGTGAAGTTAAACCTAGATGTATCTTAACGAATAATGATCTGTTTTATTTCCTCACATTCGGTTGAAATTGCCCTGGATAACAATGTTTGTTGTCCACTTGCTAGCGTGGTTGAAGTTTTCTCCAGGATTTTGCTATATATATATATATATATATATATATATATATATATATATATATATATATATCACCATAGATTTTTTTTCCCCTCTCTGCTAAGAACTTGATTCTTTTTCTCCCAATGAAGATGCCAGAGTTTGCAGGGTCAGTTTGTGACAGTCTTTTCGTTTTATTTGAATTTTTCTATTTAAGATGGTACTGTATCTATCTATCTCCTCTTATGATATAATATTGTGTTGAGCTAGTTTTTTGTTCTTTATATGTCTCGTCCAATATATGGATTGGATAGCGCTGCTTACAGCATTCAGTCTTGTCAAGCAACTCAATGTTTACGTCTGTCTTTTTGCAGGAAGGAATGGGTGCTAAATGGTCCTCGGGAAGCTGGAAACTCAATCCCGGCGAGGCCACATATTGGAGGCATGTTTTCTACTGGTCCAGATGTACAGTCAGTCTGGTCGTTCGATCAAAAAGAGACAATATAAACACCACAGAATCAATGTCATCAAAATTAGTCGCACTGTATCCTTATTAATGCGAATGATATGATCATTTCATCAGCATGAGTACATGGCGTTCATGCGTTCGTGCATTCCAACAGGGAAAGGTCAATATATATCTAAATCTGAGATTTTAAAAATGGGTCCCAGAGAGCGTACCAGTTTTTTAAAAAACCGGCTCGATACCGGGCGTGGCACATGATGCTGGACCGCTTCCTGCATTAATATGCCCGTGCGCCGGTGCTGGTTTTCTACTGGAACCGCATGCCAGCCAACTCGCTCTGGCTGCTTCTAAAATCTCGATAAAATTTTACGACATAAACGTTATTGTCCGTACCAATCAATTTACTTCTTTTAGCGATTCTGAGATAAAAAGTGGTGTTCCCTGAGCATCATGTCACGCTAATTATCGGTGGGGTGCCATTGAAGCTTCCGTGTGTTTATGAACGGCTTTATAGGAATTCAAGAGAGTGCGTTCCTTGTTGTACAAACTTTGTGGTGGCTGTATCCCTCCTTGTAACCGACGCTGATGCTTCGTTCAATTTAGATTAATATAATATTGCTTCCTTAAAAAGGGGGGAAAAAAGAGAGCAGACCACTCGGCACGGGCTCAACGTTTCACGACTGCAGTTTCCACAAGGAGGATTGGAGGCGCTCATGATGGTCCTATAGCCTAAAATTTAGTGTAATAATTTCATAATATTTTTATGGTGAATGGTCATCGTGCATGTTGAACTTTTTTGGAAAGGACGTTCATCGTGCATGTTGAACTTTTTTGGAAAGGACGTGGTGCCAACGTTTGCTAGCGCGCGCACGTTCTTCCCCCCCTCCATTTGCTAACCAACGAGAATGTGGCCTATGTCGTTGATCGCTAGTGCGTTCAGGCAATACGATTCTTTCCGCTATAGGCGAATTTGGTTGTTTTGAGACCGGCATTGAGGTGTTGTTGCCAAATCCATGAATACATCCATGGCATGGGAAGATAAATCTGCCACGAACGTTCACGATTAGTTACAGCGTTAGTTGCCAAGTTCTGGGTCACAAGAGCCGCAGACACGAATGAAGACCAGCAGCAGTGGTGTACTGGGAGCTACTTCCGCTCGTAACAAAAAATGCTATGACTGGCGTATTAATGATGGTGAAAAAACTAATTAAGAGAGTTGGATGGCGTCAAAGGCCATGTAATGACACGGATCCTTTGGTTCCCCGCAACATATAACTAGCAAGTATGGTTGAAAGGGAACGCATGCCAGGGATGAAAAATGTAAATAGCCAAATTCAGATTTCAGGTAAGAAGGTTATGTCGTTTCTTTGACGATGCTACCAACTAGGCTTGACTTGGTTGGCATCTCTTCCCTTGTCGAGCATCAAATCCTCGCGATGATGCCTCATGTTTCTTGGGCTAAAAATAGAAAATTAAAAAATAAAAAATAAAAAGCTCTGCTCGAATGAATGCATCTCTCCAATAATTTTGTTAATAAGCAATTGGATTATCATATTCATGTACTTGTTAATTTTGAAGTGCATACTCGGATGAACTTGACTTCACACTCCGTTGTTTTCATATTTTTTTGCCACTCCTCTCTTGAGATGGCTACACGCATGCGTGCGTTGATTGCTAGTTCAGGTGTTCAATAGAAACATAACTAAGGACTTACTATTTTTTTTTTAAATGGAACATTCGGTTGATCACAAAGTAGATACTCAGGTAAAATTTTATCAGAAATAGATCTAAGAGACGTTCGATGCACGGTTAGACCAATGTAGAACTTCTTTCTAGTCTAGTAGGTTAGTTAAAGATTATTCTATTTTAAATTACGGAGGTGAAGTTGCCCGGAGTGAACCACTTGAGCTTCCTGCATCTCGGATGAGGTTGTCGCCGGCGATCGAGATGGGCGGCGGAGGCACCGCAGCGGTGGGGGCGGCATTGGCGAAGGTGGTGATGCGGGCGAGGAGAGGAGAATGGAGACGACATCTGTCAACAGTCGGGTCGGGTCCTAAATCGGGTTGGCCTATCGGGTCGGGTATATGATACAACCTGAGGGATTCACATCCATAGATGAGTCCAAGGTGTGCAGGTTTTAGAGATTCATTTGTGGATTAAATCAAGCATCTCAAAGTTGGAACATGTATTTTGATAAAGTGATCAAAACGTATGGCTTCATTAAGAACGGAGAAGAACCCCGCATTTATAAATGGACAAATGGTCCAGTAGTGGTATTCTTTATTTTGTACATGGATGACATTCTCTTAATCAAAAATGACATTCTCTTAATCAAAAATGACATTCCTGCAATATAAGGAATAAAAGTCTGGTTGTTATCATAGTTCTCCATGAAAGACTTGGGTGAAGCATCCTACATCCTAGGGATGAAGATCTATAGGGATAGATCTAAAAAGATGCTTGGTATATCCCAGTCCACATACATAGAAACTGTGCTGAAGAGGTTCAGCATGGAGATTCTAAAAAGGGCTATCTCTCGATAGGCCAAAAAATTTTTCTCTCTAAGAAGGATTGTCCAACAACTTCTGAAGAAAGAGAGCGTATGAGTAGAATCCCATATGCTTCAATAGTGGAATCTATTATGTATGCAATGATATGTACGAGACCAGATGTGGCATGCTCACTAGGAGTAGTGAGTATATACTAGTCTGACCCAAGAGAAAATCATTGAAAGGTGGTTAAAACCATCATTAGGTATTTGAAAAATACTAAGGATCAATGGTTGATTTATGGTAAATCAGATCTGAAACCTATGAGGTTTATAGACTCCAGCTTTCAATCTAACCATGATGATAGTAAAAGTGTATCATGGTATATCTTTACTCTAAATGGTAGAGCCATTTGCTGAAAAAGATCCAAGCAGCATACAGTGGCTGACTCTATTTGCAAAGTAGAGTATATGACAGCATCAGATGCAGCAAAGAAAGTTGTGTGGCTGAGAAAGTTTATCACCGAGCTCGGAGTAGCACCCTCCATTGATAGTCTAGTCCTGCTCTACTACGACAGCATTGGTGCCATAGCTCAAGCAAAGAAATTGAAGGCACACCAGCGGACAAAGCACGTTCTATGCTGCTTTCATTTGGTTCGTGAGATCATAGATCGTGGTGACGTCGACCTTCAAAAGATCAACGAAAAGAAAAACCTAGCTGATCCCTTCACTAAAGCCCTGACAATCAAGGAGTTCGACAATCATAAGTCGAAGATGGGAATTAGATACTATGCCGAGTGGCTTTAGGACAAGTGAGAGTTGTTAGGAATTATGTTTCAAAGCTAATCGTCAGCCTATTGATAGTTGAGATATTGTAATATATTTATTAATTAATAAAAATTTTTTGACATCTTTTTCATCATAAATTTACATCTTCTAATGAACTCCATTGTTGTGATGAAGTCCTTAGGACTATTTAGTTTCGATAAAAAGAGGATTTATCGATTAGTCCTTAAATTTGTTTACGACCAAATGATAGACTGTTAATTAGGACGATAATGTCTATCAAGCATAGATCGCTATATGCCATATAGGTTGGTTATCCTCTTAACCAAAGAGTATGGAGACACTGGTATGGCATACAGGTGAGATGTATGGCTACATTGTCATTGAACGTAACCTACTTCAGAGCATTTTACTATCGAGAATATCTCTAATGGGATATAGGTATAAGTATTCCTTAGATCTGAGATCACTTCAGTGACTTGCAAGCAACTCACTGTGCTTTGGTACCGGACTAACTAAATTTTTAATTCAGCAATCGAAGGCTTCTAGGCACAGTCAAGGACTTGCAAAGTTGGAGTATGATCAAGATGAAATTGACCACTCTAAGAGTTGGAGAAGAATGCATCACTGTATTTCAATATAGCAAAATCTTAGCCAGGGTAATCCATCAGATGGATTTGATATTTTAAAATACAATGTGAACAATCTGATTAGAGTTTACAGTTGAACTCTAAGGTATCCTACGAACATTATAGTCAAGGAGATGAATTATATGGAAATTATATTTGCATGGGTTCTAAGTATGGTGTTCTACACTTTTTGACCTATCCGACTATCGGATATCATTGCTAGATGATCACTTCGATTGGTACAAAATTTTTTTTTTATACTATCAGCTTAGGTTCAGACCTATGAGATCACACGCATTAGAGTTTACATTCCAATTGAATGGTTGATCAATGATTTAGAATCATTTTAGGGTTAAACGATCAATACGACGGATGTTTGACCTAGTGCAAGTGTTGCAGGAGGATCGATTAGCAATTTGATTGCTAATTGGCTTAATTTGATTAAAATAGTAGGCTAAGATTAAATCTAATTAAATATAATTTAATTAGATTTGGTTTGGGCTTGACTGGATCAAGTTCAATTGGCTTATTGAATAAGCCAAGTGCAAGGAAGAACTAATCCTAGTCTAACTAGGACTCGGATCAACCCAATTTTTTAATTTAATTAAAAATTTAAATTAAAATTAAATCTAATTTAATTTAATTTAATTTAATCCTTAAATGGATTAGGATCTTATTTAATTAGATTGGTTTACTGTTATTTTTATTTGGTTAAAAGATCTTATTTGACTAGGTAAAAATAGGAGTCCTAATGTGACTAGGACTCTCTACTCCTTATGCCACCTAATTCTCACATCCCATCCTTTTCTCTTTGTGTTTTTATGTGAATAATCTTCATGCCCCAAGCAATCTCATGCCTCCCTTCTCTCTTTCTTTTTCTCATATGAAAGTTTGTTTGATGACCAAGTCAAAAGAGAAGTTGGTTTTGCTTTAGGATTCTATGAGATAGAATCCTAGTCAACCAAAAGACTTCCTTCCTTTCATGCCACCACCTCCCTATTTTCTCTCTCTCTCTCTCTCTCTCTCATAGCATTCTTTGACATTTGTTGTGCCCTCCCTTGCTGGTCCATAGCAGAAAAGTAAGGTGGGGGCGCCCAAGAGTTGGGTGCCCCAATAACTTCCCTTATTTGGTCCTTCCTAGTCTAGATTTTTGATTAATCTTGGACTCTGCATATCTCTTTATTTAAAAAAAAAAAATTTAATTAAAATTTTTGTGAATTGTAGACATTTGAGAGGTCTCTTTGGTGTAGAAAAATCAGAAAAAAATTCATCTGGATCGTGGAGATATTGAAAACACAAATCAGGATGTCTAGAAAAAGAACAAAGAAGAAGAAGAGGGTCTTCTTCTAAGGTTTTTATTCCAGATATTTTCCTCCCATTTTGTGAGCTTTTGAGAGGTGTCTTGGCATCAAAAATCTTCTTTCTTTTCTTTTGATATTTTGGAGTGTCCAAGTTTCGAAGATGGAAGCATCAGATTGACCGTCGAAGAGAGATCAGCACAGTGCTAGCATACTGTGCTAATTTTCTGCATCAAAATTTTTGATCATGTTCGTGGGCTCGTGTGGATGACTCCTAGAGGCCGAACGTATGTACGGCTTGTGACTTCATCCTCAAGCCTAGATCAGAAAGTTAGAACATCTAACTTGCTCAGATAACAGATCCGATTTGTTATTTTATAGCTGCATTAGATGTACTATAGATCTAGGTTGATATGATCAACCTTTTCTTTCTTATTTAATTTTTAATTTTTGATTTAAATATCATGCCTTGATTATGTAATAGATCTGAGATCTAGAGATTTACATATTTATTTAAATAAATATTTGATTTGTTTAAGTCTTCCACTGCCTGATCTTGAAAAAATTTCAAGATCTACCCGTGAAACCCTAGATATGGTTTCTTCACTTCCTTCTCCACGCACATTGAAAATGTGCATAGGATTTCTCCATGCTAGAAGAGTGTTTGTGCCTTCACTATTCTTGCATTTGACCTAGTCCAAAAGTTGGATGAGGTTGGGATTGTTTGAGTTTTAAATTCAAATGATAGATTTGAATTTTAATCACTCTGCGCCATATCCTTTTATCTCATGCCCTTTTCAGTTTTACATGAACATTCTCCATGCTAATATCTGATATTAGCGCTCTCACCTTTTTCCTCTTTGACCTGGTCCAAGTATTGGATCCGATTAAATTTATTTGAATTTGAACTCAAATGAGTTGGAGGTTGAAACAAGTTCAACCTCCCTAACTTATCCATTCCTCATGCCACCCTTTGTTTTCTTGTCCAATTTTGAATGGTTCAAAGTATGGGCATGCTGATGAGAAGCTCCTCTATGAGTTTCTTAAGTGGTTTTGGCATTAGAAGTGGATGAGCTACTTATTTGAATTCAAATTTAGATGGGAGGTTGAAACAAGTTCAACCTCCAACTCTTATCCTCTTCATGTGGTTTTCCCATCTCATGCACACCAATAGAAAGGGTGTTTTTTTGGGCATGCATGGGTTTTGATGAGAGGGATCTGAGGTGAGAGATAGAAATCAGAGAAGGGGGCTTCTCTTTTGGCTTGAGGTTTTCCAAAGAGGAAAAAGTGTCAAGGTCATTATAGGTGTGTGCTGAAACTTTAAAGTTGGGACTCTAAGTTTTGGGTGGAGAGTTTTGAGTGCTGTGAGTGCCAGATCTCCATCAGTTTTCCTCCACCATCTCGTCATCCTCCATAGAATCTTCAGATTTCTGGAGCATCTGAAAGATCAGGAGTAATTCATCGATTGGATCGATGATGGTTGGCTATTGAAGGCCCTGGAGAGGATCTAGCAATTCAGAGGGGCTGATCAGGGTCAGAAGCTCCGTGTGGACTCACCATGGAGGCCAAACACATATACGGCTATAGCGCAATGGGAGAGCATCTTCCGATGGATTCAGATTGCGGTGATCATCTACTCGTGCATAGGTACTATATTCTGAACCTGAATCGGTCAGTAAATATGATTTGCTGATCGAATGCATTTTATTTTTATGATTCATATAAGCATGTTAAAGATCCTGAGTAGGATTTTATGATTAGATCATAGTATGCATAGAATTAATTTTAGATCAATTCTGCTTCTATTATAGTTAATTTTCAAAAAGGTTTCGGAAGGCATACCCCAAACCCCGCTAGTTTTTCTTCACATCTCTCCCTCTTTCTCCCACGTTCTCCCCTCCCCAGTCTCTCTCTCTCTCTCTCTCCCTCTCTCGTCCCTCTCGGTGTGTGGGTGTAAGTGTGTGCGCGCACCTGTGGGTGAGAAACAAAGAAAAAACAAGAGAAGAGAGAAAGGGGAGCTAAACCCCTCTCCCTCCCCTATTTTGGCTCCATGCAGAAACCTTCCTTCTTATCTTCTTCTTCTTCTTCTTCTCTTTTTCTTCTTCCTCTTTACTTCTTTTCTCTTCTTTGGTGTGGTGTTGCCCTAAAATTTTTCTTCCCATCAACATAAGTCTATGCTAAACTTCTTTACTGTTAACCTAATTTAAATATATTATTTAATTATTGTATGGTTTGGGGTAATAGAAAAAATATTAAGGGAGGATTATTGCTGATTTTGGACTAATGGATTTTGCCTATACTAGTCTAGAAATTTTATCCCTCTAATAGTTAAACAATTTAATCTGAAAATTTAATTATGGGTTGACAACTTATTGCTCAACTAGTTTGTATAATTAGAGAATTTTTGGATACTAATTGATAGAGTAATTAAATCTCGGAATGAGATTGTTGTGCCGGGTAGAAGAGTTACTCAAAAATTTAGGTTTTAGGATTTTAAGGAGTTTTATGGATTATAGCGAAGGAAATAATATGATACTGATTTTAGATTATATACATGTATTTTAGATTATTAGGTTCCAAAGAGTTTTGGTGAAGCACTAGATAACTCAATAGTAAACATTTGTAAGGTAAGTAACCTCTACTTAATCAAAATAATTGCATAACATGATGAATACATATAATTTGAGATTATTCGTTGACTTAATTACTACTATATACTTTGAAATCATACTATTTATTGGTTATATTGGTCATATTGAACCAAGCATGAATTATAGAAGAATGAGTATTTCAAGTATTGAATGTCCATAATATTTTGGAAATTGCTAATTACATGTTTATTGGGATGATTTCTAGTTGATACAATTTGGAAAAACTTGATATGAATCTTGAGAACTTATGTTGGCAAATGTGAATACAATGATGAAAAATTTTTGTTACATATAGTTTATGAAAGTTGGTGATTAGCTGCTTTTACGAATTTTATATGTTAATTCAGAATTTTATTTATGTTACCATAATTTATATTATAGTAATGATTATTGAATTAAGTTGTATATGCATATTGAACTCTCAGTTTATCTATGTTTTAGACCCCTGCCATATGGGGGTTGTACGTTGGCAATTGATATGGATTGTTCCGAAACTTTGCATTATGGATCTACTCCATAGGAATTAAATGCTGTATTATGGACCTACTCCATAAGGATTAAATGCGGTACTATGGGCCTTATTATAGAAATTATATGTGGCCATAGTGGCATAGACTGATGAGTTAATATAATATTTTTGAAAGATACACTCTTATGAATTTATCAAAAATTTTGGTGTAATGTGTTGCATAGTTATATCTATGTTATAGAATTGGAAGTTTGATTCTAATTATAAATATCATATTGTTACACCAGTTTTTATATTAAGTATTTATTTGGCTTTAGCAATTTGATTTCTTTAATTATATCTTGGTTACTTACTAGGCTATTTGTGACAGTTCTACATCAATTATTCAACAATGAAATCACCAATATATAAGGTTTTAAAGTAGTCTACTAAAACAATTGAGCTTAAGTATTTTGGGCCGAGTGCTTCAGGCTTTGAACAAATTGTTATTTAGTAGATTACTTAAGACGTTACAAATGGTATAAGAGCTACTCTAGAGAGTGCTATTATGTGGGGTCATGCTGGAATAGACTGTCTGATGATGTACCCTTAATTTGGCGGAGGGAGGTTGATTATCAAGGACGATGACAGCAGCGTGGTGGGCTTGCTTTCAGAGTCTCATATGGATGTGTACTGGAAGGAGATTCTGGGGCCAAAAAGAGGATCTTGATGAGGACTTAAGTGGAGTTTGTGATAGTCCCACATTGGTTGTTCAACAATAAAATTACCAAGATATAAGGCTTTAAAGTAGTCTACTAAAATAATTGGGCTTAAACATTTTGGGCCTCATGGTTCAGGCTTTAAACAAATTGTTGTTTAGTCCCTATTAGAGTTTGTGTACATGATAATATCTTAGATCTTGAACGGTTGAAGGATTAGAAGTGACACTTATTTGGACAATTGAGTTGTAGTCATGAAAGCAAGGCAAGTGGAAACTCGCCGTGCTTATCTGAAGATGGAAATTGTTTGAAGCAGGAATTTTCGCAACTAAACTTAGTGTAGCTCAAAGTACACAGGTGTTTGCACCATTGATGGTTTAGCCATATATCAGGCTGAGCACTTGGCTTGTTTCTGAAGCTGGCTTAGGTAAGCTAACATGGAACAGCACCATTTGAAGCAACTAGATTTGTAGGTTGCCCATTTACAAGTGAATTAAGCCCAACACTTGTATGTAAGAGTCCAAGTAATATATCCATCCTCAACTATTAGGTGAAGGATGCATGGTGGGTCTGGAAGGTATTTTGTAGTGGATACAAAAACAAGCATGGAATCTACTAAGAGACATTGAGCCTGCAAGAGTACATGACTCTTTGAGAATTACCATCCTTAGCTACTTCAGTCCACGTGCTTATATAGCACTTTGCCTAGCTTTGAGTTTCTATTGTGTGCGTGCGTGCATGTGTTTGTATTCAGCCATCCAAAACTCATTGAGTGTGTGTGTGTGGATTCAAATATCCAAACCTCATTGAGGATGAGGAGGTAGCACCTTTATCCTTGCCGCCTCCTAGGAGTCCTAGTTAGACTCTTAACTTGAGAAAACCAAGGGTGTTGGCCGCCAGAGGCCACCCTCTTCTAGAATTGCATGCCCCTTATATGGGCATGCACTTTCTAGTATGTGCAAATTAGGTAGGGATATCGGCAATCCGACTTGGTTGACTGGCCCCCACTTGGATCTCATCCAAGTAGACCCAGAGTTGGCCCAGATCTGGTCTTACCTGACATAGTTCAATCCCTATATCTGGATTATTTCTCTAGCATAATCTCTTCATATAAATCTTTCTTAATCCAATCAGTGAGAGAATAATCATCTAGTTTTTTTTTCTAGTTGACCTTGAGATGGATGGTACATTCTAGATGCGTAATTAGGATAGTTCAAATTAGGTTTCTGCTTAGCAAAGACTAGCCCTTTTAGGTCTCCTTTGTTACAAAAAAATCTGCATGCTTCAACATAAGGATATGGAGCTTATATTGTATTACTAAACCATAATGGCTAGTATTCGATTGTCCTGCCATGATGACTGAAAATTGCACCATCAAACCCTTAGCCATATGGTTTCATAGCCTATTAGAACTTTCGTCATATCAAACATTCTTTTATGAAAACCATTCATATTGATCTCTTTTAAAAATAATTAATTATTAAATATAATAATTTGTAAAATAATTATTTTTCAAATCTTTTATATTACTAAGGCTAGTCTAATATGTCTAACTACATCTATATTCTAATGTGGACACTATGTCATTATGATAATTTCTATATTGGACAATTTGACCATCACTTATATATGGATTCAATAAACCAGCTTGCTCCTTATCAAGGACATAATCTTAGGTATCATGGTCAATATATAGATCTATTCTCAGACAACTAACCTTCAGAATACAACAAGGTGTGATGATCTTTAGGTCAGGAGACTACTTGCAAGCTTGTCCACTTGGCTCAAACGTCTATCCATGATAGATGGACTGCCGATATTAACTATTTAATATGATGACATAACTGGTGTCGGTGCGAGGGCTCATCTCAGTGAAAGAAGAACTTCATGAAGTCACCATCCACCTCAATAGCTTTTTAAGTATGATACTTAACCTCACTCATAGCTATGAACATACTCTAAATCTTGGGAGTATCCAATCCTTCCCAAAGAAGACACTCTATCTACTACTGGATAAACCCTATAGAGTACTTATGGACTCTTTCTTGCTCTATGGGAGATATGTGACACATATGCTATACTATATAAGTATGTGTGATAGGAGGTAGCTATGATTTCTAAACTATTCTTTGTGCTAAATATACTATTGAACCAAGTAATGATTTTGATGAATACAAAATATTTAAATATATATTGATACTAATAGTTTGTTGAAGTGTATGTTGAGAAAGTTTCAGGAAGCTAAGATTATTCTTAGGAAAATCTATGAAATTACCAAAGTTTGGAGTTAAAGAAAGTAGATTTGGGAAAGCATATCATGAAAAAAAAAGTGGAGAAAGTTAAGAGCCAACTCAAAGCTTCAAAGAGATGATTCTAGCATGTAAAATTTAAGTAGCACAGTCTGTGAGTCGATCCTAATGAACTATAAATTGACTTTCTTAGCCCAAATAGAGAGTTATATTTTTCAACCTGAAGCTTGAGTCGACCCCAAGCCAACTTCAATTGACCCTCAGTAGCTGAGTTAACTTTATTAGTAAAAGACAGAGAGCCATATTTTTCAGACTGGATCTCAAGTCGACCCCAAATCATCTTGAGTTGATCCCAAGTCACCTTGAGTTCATCCTTAATTGATCCGAGTCGGCTCGACTGTAATTGACAATCATAATGGCTAGTTTTATAAAAGTTGTAAAAGTTTGTAGAATAGCTATAATGGCTAGTTTTGTATCCTCAATGGTCAAAAATCTACTTTTGGACATTCTAGGAGCTTTAAATGCCTATCAAACATACTAAAGTACATAGAGACGAAGAAAAACAAAGACAAAACCCAAGAAACATTAAGTGTGTATTAAAGAGAGAGCTCTAAATTCCCAAAAACTAAAATCTTGAAATTTTTAGAGGTTTTCAAGAAGAAAAGAAAGCATTTATTGCCAAGCTTTCTCAACTAGATTCTCACAAGCTTCACTAATATTTCCTTTTGCTTTTTAGGTGCTTTTTCTTTATGTTTGTGATTGTATTCCTACTTTTCTACTATACACTAATTTTAGTCATGATTGAAACTTTGGAAAAGATCCATCCAAGTCTTGAATTATAGGGTATTATTATGAAAGCCTAGGAGTGGCTTTAGAGGTGGTTTCGATTGATTTCCACTGAGAAAATCAATTATGTTGACCTCCTAAGTGATTTTGATGATGACCAAATATTAAAATAAATGATTACTAATAAGTTTTACTTTAAGTATTCAAATGTTAGAAAAAAGAGAGCTTTTTGACAAAAATAAGGATGACACAAAGT
Organism: Cocos nucifera; assembly: GCA_006176705.1. NCBI lineage: Eukaryota > Viridiplantae > Streptophyta > Magnoliopsida > Arecales > Arecaceae > Cocos > Cocos nucifera. The sequence continues at coordinate 352,085 of QRFJ01001083.1, read as the reverse complement.
GTAATTCAAATTAAGATCAAATTTTCTGGTTTGATAGTAAGAATTTTCTCAAAAATAGCTTTGGAGCATTTTCGAGACATTTTCTAAAATTTGTGAGACGTCTTGTGGAGTCTGACATGCTCAAGCAAGATTCTGGCATAGTTTCAAGAGGTCTCGAGTTGAACTCGAGATGTCTCCGTCTCAGAAGATAGAAACATAGTTTCTATGCTCAGAGAGCATGATGTCTCATAGAATTCTCGAGAGGTCTCACGATCGTGGTGACTCCTTCAAAATCAAGAGCTCTCAATCTCAGATGATAGATTTTTTTTAGAAAGTCAATTTTTGAGCAACTAAGAACGAAACGTCTTCTGATCAAACTGAGAGATCTCGAAATTAGATGAGACGTCTCGAGATAAATCGAGAGGTCTTGAGACACGGTGATAGCTTGTCAATGGATAGTTCCAGACCTTCTTTTTTTGGCTCTAACAGCTAGTTTTCTTCTCCAACGATTACATTTAGCTTGTTTCTATCCTCCAATCAAATCAAACATGGTGGAAATGGGCCAAATATAAAAGAGAAGAGAAAATACTTTTTGTAAAATAAGAAGATGAGAGAAAAAAATGAATGCCCTATTTTCAACAATCAACCTCTTTCATCCTAAGTTCTCTCAAGCATTGAAGAGCCCTCAAGTACAATAACTCCAAGCATTCAAGGAGGCATTCAACAAACTACAACGATAATTTCTCAGCTCATTTAAAGAAGCTATCTCAGTTGTACAAATTTCGTTTTCCTTTTCGTGTACTAGTTTCAGCAGGGGCTGAAACTTGGGATTTGGGATTTTACTTTTCTTTACTTTGCTTTATATTGCTTCATTTGATATTTGTAAGAATTGTGGTTGGTGAACTTAGGAAAAAACTAACTAAATTTTAGGATAGTGAGCCCAAAAAAACTATCCGACTATAATCTTGAGGAATTATAATAAAATTTTTAAGAGTCTTGCTTGGGGAGTGGACGTACATGCTGGAAGTGCACCGAACTACTATAAAAATTTCTTATTTGTATGTGTGCTCTTATCTCTTGCTTTTCATAGCTATCACATCTTACTCACATAGCATTCAAATAGTTATATTGCGCATACTTACTTTAATTTTTAAAAAGTCAATTCACCCCCCCTCTTGGGTTGTCTAGCTGGACAATAAATGGTATCAAAGCTTTGATTCTTTACTAATTATTGATTTATTTAACTAGAGATAAAGATCATATCAACCCAACTAGGAGGTTCTCTTATCGAGGGACAATCCACTAATAGGCTACCTCTTTTCAATGGATCCAACTATACCTTTTGGAAAGCTCGCATGTGCATTTTTATACAAGTCCTCAACTATGACATATGAAGTGTCATTATCAATGGGCCGCACACACCAATAGTCATTATCAATGGCACATCCTCTCCTAAGCCAGAGAAGGATTGGGATGAAATGGATAAGAAACTTGTCCAATTAAATGCTAAGATAATGAATATTCTCTATTACGTCCTTGATGCAAATGAGTTTAACTGAATTTTTATTTGCAATTTTGCAAAAAAAATTTTGGATAGACTTGAGGTCACACATGAAGGGATAAACCAAGTTAAAGAAACAAAGATAAACATGCTAGTTCATTAATATGAATTATTTAAAGTGGATCCAATTGAATCCATCACTAGCATGTATACAAAATTTACTGATATTATAAATGGTTTGAAAAGTTTAGAAAATATTTTTTTTAATAGTGAATTAGTGAGGAAGATTCTCAGATCTTTGCGTAGGTTATGAAAAGCCAAGGTGACAACCATCCAAGAGGTAAAGGATCTGAACACACCACTACTTGAGGAGCTCATTGGATCCTTGATGACACATGAGTTTGCAATGGATTGACACAATGAAGAGGATAGCAAGAAGAAGAAAACTATTGCCCTAAAATCCATGATGACTGAAGAAGAAGATGATTTGTTCACCAGTGATGAGAACGATGAAGATATGGCCCTGGTGATTAGAAAGTTCAAAAAATTTATGGAAAGAAGAAGACAAGGATTCAAGAAAAGAAGCTTCATTAGAGAAGAAGCTAGCATGGAGAAAGAAAAAGAAAAGAAGAAGGATCAGCCCACTCGCTACAAATGCAAGAAGCTTGGATATTTTAGGGCTGAGTGTCCTCAATTGAAGAAGGCGTCTAAAAGAACCAGGAAGAAGGCAATGATTGTGACTTGGAGCAACAGCGACGAGTCAAGCTCGGAGTAAGAAAATCAAAACAAAGAAAACTTGTGCTTCATGGCACGAGATGATGAGGTATCCTCTACACTTGATTTAGAATTTACTTTTGATGAGCTTCAAAATGCTTTTTATGATTTAATGAAAGACTTTAAGTAGATTAATACAAAAAATAAATATGTTAAAGAAATGAATCAAACACTTATAAAATAAAAGGAAGAAGCTATTTGTGAACACAACAAGTTAAAAGAGAAAAACAAAATCCTAAAGGACAAATTAGATAAGTTAAAACCATTAGTTGACAAATTTACTTATAGTTCTAAAAAATTGCAAATAATCTTAAACAATCAAAGAGAAGTTTATGATAAAGCCAGACTTGGATATAAATCTAAAGACAAGATAAAAATTTTAAAAAAAATTTTCACTGCACCCATATCTATTAGTACCTCACACTTCACATGCTTTAGCTGTAGAAAAGTAGGATACAAGGCATTTGAGTTTAACATAAGAAAATTCAATGAAAAATAAATTAAAAGAACTTGGATTCCAAAAGAAACCATGGCCACTAATCCAAAAGGATCCAATAAGACTTGGGTACCTAAAACTGTCACTTGATTATCTGTGCAGGAATGCCTTGTAGCCCAAGGATCTAAATGCAAATGATATTTGGATAGCGACTGTTCAAGATATATGTCGGATGATAAGGAGCAATTCTTCATCTTAGAAAGAAAGGAAGGGGGAGTAGTTACCTTTGGCGACAATGGCAAAGGTAAAATAATTGACTTTGGTAAAATTTAGATTACTCCATCTACCTTCATAAATAATATTTTATTAGTTAATAACTTAAAATATAACTTGCTTAGTATTAGTTAGCTATGTGATAAAGATTTCAAAGTCTCATTTGAATCATCCTTATGCGAAGTATTTAGTTCCATAGATGATAGTCTAAAATTCATTAGATTTAGGCATGGCAACATCTACATAGTAAATCTTGATGAAATTGCCATGAAGAGTTATCAATGCCTAGTTGCAATGATGCTAACATCAAAGAAATTAGTTGACTTTGGCACCATAGATTAGGTCATGCAAGCATGCATACTATATCTAAATTACTCAACAAAGATTTAATTAAGGGGTTACCAAAATTGAATTTCAAGTTTGATCATGTTTGTGATGCTTGCCAGTTTGGAAAATAAACTAGGGAGAGTTTTAAATCTAAAAATATGGTTTCAACTTCTAGGCCTCTTGAATTAATATATATGGATTTATTTAGACCTACCAGGATTACAAGCCTAGGAGGAAAGAAGTATGGCCTTGTTATTATTGATGATTATTCTCGTTTCACATGGATTTTATTTTTGGCACACAAAGATGAAGCTTTTTCAATATTTTTAAAGTTTTACAAAAAGATAATAAATAAAAAAAACTCAACTATAGTTTGTATTCGTAGTGATCATGGCATAGAATTTAAAAATATTTTTTTTGAGAAATTTTGTAATGGACATGGCATAGAGTATAATTTTTTTGCACCTAGAACTTCTTAACAAAATGGAGTAGTTGAAAGAAAGAATAAAACCTTAGTTGATATGGCTCGTACCATGTTGTGTGAAGAAAATCTACCTAAATACTTTTGGGCTGAAATTATTAATATAGCATGTTACATCCTAAATAGAGTTTCTATTCACCTAATTTTAAAAAAGATATCTCCTATAAGCTTTGAAAAGGAAAAATATCTAATATTAATTTTTTTCATATCTTTGATTGTAAATGCTTCATTCATAATAATGGTAATGACAACCTAGGTAAATTTGATGCTAAGGCAGATGAGGGTATCTTTCTTGGATACTCTACATATAGTAAAGTATATAGAGTCTTCAACAAATATTCTTTGATTATTGAAGAATCCATCCATGTTATTTTTGATGAAGCTAATAATCAATCTTCGAGAAAGAAAGATATTTTTGATGATGATACAGAAATTCTTGAAGATGAAATGAAGGAGCTAAATTAAAGGACAACACCATTCATGACAGAGGTAAATCTACAGTAATCAATGAACAAGAGAAGAATGTTGAAATTGAAACAACTAAAGAACATGAAGATCTACCCAAGGAGTGGAGGTATGCACACAATCATCCGAGAGAACTGATTTTAGGTGATCCTTCACAAGGGATAAGAACTAGATCTTCATTTAAAGATATATTTGATTATCTTGCTTTAGTTTCATAAATAGAACCTAAATATATAGAAGAAACTGAAAGAAAACTCAAATTGGATATTAGCCATGCAAGAAGAACTAAATCAATATGAAAGAAATAATGCATGGACTCTTATAAACAGAATCCTTGATCATCCTATAATTGACATAAAATGGATATTTAGAAACAAATTAGATGAATATGAAAATATAATAAAAAATAAAGCTAGACTAGTTGTTAAGGGATATAATCAAGAAGAAGGGATTGACTTTGATGAAACATATGCTCCTGTAGCAAGATTAGAGGCTATAAGATTATTACTTGCTTTTGCTTGCTACATGAACTTTAAATTATTTTAAATGGATGTAAAAGGTGCCTTCTAATGGTTTTATCACTGAAAAAGTATTTGTAGAACAACCATCCAGTTTTGAAAATTACTCACTTCTTAACTATATCTACAAATTGAATAAAGCACTATGTGGACTTAAAAAAGCACCTAGAGCTTAGTATTAGAGATTAAATAAGTTTCTCTTATAAAATGAATTTATTAGAGGGAGTGTGGACACTACACTATTTTTGAAAAATAAAAATAATGATCCTTTTATAGTTTAAATTTATATGGATGATATCATATTTGGAGCTACTAATGAAATTCTTTGTCAAGAGTTTGCTAAGTTAATATAGGATGAATTTGAAATGAGCATGATAGAAGAGTTGAACTTCTTTCTTGAGCTTCAAATCAAACAATCAAAGCAAGGTATTTTTATTAGCCAAACAAAGTACATCAAAAAAATGCTGAGAAAGTTTGGCATGGAAAATGAAAAGAAGATCAGCACACCAATGAGCCCCTCATGCAAACTCAACAAAAATAAAAATGGTAAGAATGTGAATAAAAAGCTCTACCGAGGTATGATAGGAACCCTAGTCTATTAAACTACAAGTAGGCCTGATATATTATTTAGTGTTTGCATGTGTGCTAGATTTTAATCTAATCCTAAAGAATCTTATTTACTAGCTGTTAAAAAAATTTTTAGATATTTAATCTATACACATAACTTAGGACTATGATATTCAAAACAATCCTTCATTGAATTGATAGGATACACTGATGCTGATTATGGAGGATGTAAAATAGATAGAAAAAGTACTAGTGACACCTGCCAATTTTTAGGATCGAACTTGATTTTATGGTATAGCAAGAAGCAAAACTCTATAGCATTGTCAATGGCTGAGGCCGAATACATTGCTGCATGGAGTTGTTGCACTCAAATACTATGGATCAAGCAACAGCTTGAAGATTTTAAAATTAAATAAAATAATATATCCATTAAGTGTGATAATACAAGTGCCATAAATTTGACTAAAAATCCTATTCAACATTCAAAAGCTAAGCATATTAAAATTAGACATCACTTCATAAGAGATCATGTTCAAAATAATAATATTATGCTTGAATTTATTTCAACTAAAAATCAACTTGCTGATATTTTCACAAAATCTCTAAATGAAGATAGATTTTCTAAAATTCGAAGTGAACTTAGGATATATGATCCTCTCTAAATGTGTTTTATCTTGAATTTATTGAATCACATTTTGTTCTCTTCTATAATTTTAAACACCCTCAATTCTATCAAGAAGAATCAAGAAAAGTCTGCTTGAAATCCTTTTTTTATTCTAATTCTCCTCTTGTCTTTAAGATGTCTTGACTTATACTCGAGACCTCTCGACTGTGATCTGAGACATCTCGCTTCAAATGCGAGACTTCTCAATTTTTTGAGATGTCTCATTTTCAAGATGAGACCTCTCGAATTTTGTGGGATCCATTTTTAAGTGGACTTTCATGAAGCCCTCACTCTCATTCATTCTTTTCACTTTCTGAGACCTCTTACCCCAAACTCTCTCAAACTCCCATTAACTCCTCCAAACCTCTCAAATCATTGTTCCATTGCCCATTTCATTCAAATTTGAGACTTTAGTGGCTCCAAAGAGGAAAACCATTGCTGCCCAGAGAGTCCGCCACTCTATCAACTGAAGCTAGGGCAAAATGGCAATGGGACATCTCCCAGGCCTCTCCATCCACTCCTCCTTCAAGAGCTTGACTATTCGTTGCCATGAGTGTTAGATATGTGTGCCCTAGAAGCCAGAATTGACTGACACTTGTAATATACTTCTAAGGGCAAAATTATAATTTTACCTATAAATAATAAAATAGATTATTTTCTATCACATATGTGTATTTAGTGTCTATGATACATCCCTTGAGTTAATGATAATGATAATTCTTATTTTCAAGAGTTGAAAATTTAAGACAAGAATTTTCATTATTAACTCATAAAATGCTCCTGACCATAGGATCATCATGAGATGGTGATTGATCCGGAAGGTTAGTATACAATCATTTTTTATAGTAGATGAGTCTTGAGTCTACGGTGTAGAGACACCGGAGTGAGAGTACAGATACTCGTTAGAGAACGAGGGCACTGAGCGTGACCACCTCGAGTAGTCATAAGAAAGTCTACCTTCTCATCGATGATTGACTCGAAGCTGTAGTGGTGTGTCTGGTTCTTTGACCTGAGGTGCATCGGTAGTTTACCTTGAGGGTGTTATAGTTTGACTACACCATGACTCGATCTCCTAGCCATTCAAAATCCTGAGGTGTATGTTGGCTATAGCATGTTCATTATAGGAAATTGGATTGCACCAAGATGGAATCTATCTACCTCGGTGGATGAGGAGCAGCCCTATGATGATCATGAGAATCAAGTCCATAAGCCCATGGCCATGGCAGAGAGTGAAATAATAGAAAGAGTTTCTATTAAGGATTTTCACATCGGACTTGAATCAAATGATTAAATCATATGATAGAAATTAGGATTTGACGAGTTCACCTTAACCCTAATCTGATCGGGGCTCAAGATAGAAGAACTTAATCACACAAGTAGCTGCACCAAGAGGTTCATTTTTAATTTTGATGGGTTGCCACCATATACTGCTAGGTGTCACTGGTGGATTTTGGGAGCAATTAGAATGATTTAGATGATCGATCATTCTAGTTGTCTGAATCAGAAGAGTTCTGATCCATCGAAAGGAGTTTCGATGATGTCGATGATGGAGATCATGACATATCCCATTACCATATAGAACTGAAACCTAACTAGATCACACAAATAAGGGTTTGGATCTGGATATCATCAATTGGACTAACCCAGTTCAATTGATTTGAATTAGATTCAATTAGGTTCAAGAAAATCATGCTAGCACACGATTGAACCTAACATTCTCTTTTTTCTATCATTAAAAGTTATCTCGACTGAGCCAAATATATTTTGTGCTCACTCAGGTACCTTTACCTGGTCTGACTGGAGCTTGTCCAGGTCAGAAAAGGATTGTCTTAATTTATGAGATAAATTTGAGACAACATCTACCATTTTTCGTCATCTGCTAATTCTTGTCCTTTGACTTTGGTCAAACGTTGACCTTTGACCCTTGGACATCTGCCCATGTGTCATGCATTTATTGGAGAGTAGATAGGGGCTTGTCCCCTTACTAAATTTTGAAAAAGAAGGGGTGCATGCCTAGGATGGCGTGCGCCCATGGATAGGGATGCCTGGAGTTCCATACGGATGAGACTCCAGGTTGCTTCTTGGATTCAAACTAGGTGACCCTCACCTATAGACTTTGACCAGTCTTAGGTGCTACCTAAGGATGAATCTATGGGTCTCTCATCTAATTGGATCAGATGATGTCATCCCATCAATCACATTTAGATCTGATTGCATGAAGCAACGTGATTGACCAGGGTGATGTGGCACTACGTGGCGCAGCAGGGTCTATATAAAGACCTATCTGCACCCAACTTAGATAGAATTTTCTTCTAGCCATGCTCCAAGGCTACCTCTCTCCCTCCTCCATGCCATCTTCTGATCATCTCTCTCCTCTCCATGTCCAAGAAAGTTGGGTCTTCAGATTAGTATGATTCAAGCAAGAAAAGGCTGACGAGAAAGGAAGAAGGCAGCACTGCTGTAGAGACGACAGCAGATCTTCAAAAGAAGTTTTGAAGATCCTCCAAATTAGATCCAGATCTAATTTTTAGAGACGTGATAAAGAAGGAGAAGATCTTCAGATCTAGCTCGAGTGGATATCGGTAGAGGCCAGGCGCTTGCATGGCTAGATCCAGAACCTTAGGCTATCAGTAAATCATCAATGGGTAATTAGATTATCCATATCAAGATAAAACTAATTTAGATTTAATTTAATTTTTTTATTTATCAGATCATAATATCAGATCTGATTTGGATCTAAGAGAAAATTTTTTGAAATATGCCTCTTGATCCAATCAGATTTGAACGAATCTGACCCAGGAAATCTAATTTTCTCCTTCAATGAGAACTATTCCTACTAGATGAAAGGTAGATTCTAAGTATTTGGATAAAGAAAACTTTCGTATTGGATCATGGCTGAGGTAATAAGGTTGGGAGAAGCTTTACTCTCTCGAGGTAAACATCTATCCGAACCTCATTAGAGAATTTTTTTAGAATATAAACTTTGAGGGAGAGTCAGGTGTAGAATCTATGGTGAAGGGAGTTTGTATTGCTTTGGATGAGAGAAAGTTAGGGCATCTTTTGGAAGTACCTAGATTAGGGGCATGTTATTTGAATCTATCTGATAAAAGTGAAGCCTTAAAGTGTGTTTTGGAAAGGAAAGATGCAAATGTGAATCAACAATTAGTGTTGAATCATTTATCTATAGAAATGAGACTATTACAATGCATTGTTAGTCATATAATTTTCCTAAAAGTTGGAAGGCATGACTGGGTAGGCAAAAAGAAACTGGCTGCTATGTATTACTTGGTAATGTGGAGACCTATGAACTTTTCCTCTCTGATGCTTCAACAGTTGAAAGACACCGCAAAAAAAGCAAAGCCTTTTGCCCTATGGTATGATCTTTACCCTGATCTTCAAGGAATTTCATGTTAACTTAGAGGATAAAGATTTTAAGAAATTGGCACACACTGATTACATAAATGAAGGGACTCTTCATAGGATGAAGTTTGTGAAGAAAGATGATAGGTGGGTAAGATCAGAGGAAGAAACTATAATAAGAAATGAGCTTGAAGAGCACAGGCCCCAACCTCCTCCATCCTCTCCCTCTGCAGCTTGACCATCCTTCATGACATCGGGATCTCCACACACACCGCAAGTGCCTCCAAGTCAATTTCTTGCCCCACCCTCTGATTTTGATCAAGACAGTTTAGTTGAAATGGTTGTAGAGCAGGTTGTTGAAAAGATGTTCGAAAGGTTCAATGATCTTCTCTCCAGACTGAGGCATCAACTATTGGTTAGCATTGAAGAACAAAGGATCTCTTCTGAGGGACAGACTGAAATGCTCAACCAACAAATCAGCAATTTATCATAAAGACTTGAAATCTTGGAGAAAGAACAACATGGATCGTCGGCTCAGATAGAGCTTTTGCTAAGTGAGACTGCCAGGATTGCAAGAAGATTAGACGAGAACATTATCACCCAGTGCACCATTTCTGAAGTCATCATCACATCCTTGCGGTAGATTATGGATCGCATTGGCAGCCTTGGATCTCAGACTCCATCCACCTCTCAACCTCATCCTCTCCTCGACCAACACCTCACCTTTCATCCTCTAGACCTTGATCTTCATCTGAACCTTTTATAGAATTTCTCTCTGATGAGGAATAGATATAGTCTTTTCCACTTATCTCCGTATGTTGTTTGGTTTACCTTTGGGGTATATTGGTATAGATTTCCTTTTTGTAAATCAATATACAATTTTGTCATTGTCATCTCACTTCTCTATAATGAAATCAAAATTTCTTAGCAATGTTCCTCTCTGTAATGAAATTATTTTTCTTATCTGTAATTTTGATGCTGACAAAGAGAGAGAAAAATATGTGAAAAAGGAATAATCAAAAGCATAATTAATCTTCATGCTAAAGTTTTTATTAGTCCTTTACAAATCAAAAGAGCACATTTTAAGGGGGAGCAAATCAAAAGAGCACACCTTAAGGGGGAGCATTGATAATACATTGTGTATATCATTGAAAATTTGAGCACTATCAAAATCGAGCACATCATATTCTTTCACTCAATTGTACATGGTACATATATCGCTTACATTCTTTTTATGAAATGCTTCATGTTTTATCATCATCAAAAAGAGAAAACTTATTGACCCCCTAAGTGATTTTGATGATAACCAAACATTAAAGCAAATGATTACTAATAAGTTTTATTTTAACTATTCAAATGTTACAAGAAAGAGAGCTCTTTAACTAAAATAAGGATGACACAAAATGTAATTCAAATCAAGATCAAATCTCCTTGTTTGATAGCAAGAATTTTCTCAAAAATAGCTTTGGAGTATTTTCGAGACGTCTTCTATAATTTTTGAGACATCTCATGGAGTTTGGCATGCTCAAGCAAGGTTCTAGCATAATTTTGAGAGGTCTCGAGTTGAACTCGAGATGTCTTCATCTTAGGAGATAGAAATATAGTTTTTGCACTCTGAAAGTAAGACATCTCGTAGAATTCTCAAGAGGTCTCGTGGTCGCGGTGAAACGTCTCCTTCAAAATCGAGAGCTCTCAATCTCAAGTGATATATTTTTTTTTAGAAAGTCGATTTTTGAGCAACTGAGAATGAGACATCTTCTGATCAAATCGAGAGGTCTCAAAATCGGACGAGACATCTCGAGACAAATCGAGAGGTCTCGAGACAGTTATGACTTTTTAATGGATAGTTCCAGACATTCTTTTTTTGGCTCCAACGGCTAGTTCTCTTCTCCAACGATCACATTTAGCCTATTTCTATCCTTTAATCAAATCAAATATAGTGAGAATGAACCAGATATAAAAAAGAAGAGAAAATATTTTTTGCAAAATAAAAAAATGAGAGAAAAGAAATGAACGCCCTATTTTCAACGACCAACCTCTTTCATCCTAAGTTCTCTCAAGCATTGAAGAGCTCTTAAGTGCAATAACTCCAAGCATTCAAGGAGGCATTCAATGAAATACAACGATAACTTCTTAACTCGTTTGAAGGAGCTATCTCTGTTGTATAAATTTTTTTTCTCTTTCCATGTACTAGTTTCAGCAGGGGCTGAAACTTGAGATTTGGGGTTTTACTTTTCTTTTCTTGGTTTGTATTGCCTCATCTAATATTTGTAAGGATTGTGGTTGTTGAACTTAGGAGAAAACCAACTGAGTTTTGGGATAGTAAGTCCAAAAAAACTATCCGACTGTAATCTTGATGGATTATAGTGAAATTTCTAAGAATCTTACTTGGAGAGTGGACATAGGTTCCTGGGAGTGCACCGAACCACTATAAAATTTTTTTGTTTGTGTGTGTTCTTGTCTCTTGCTTTTCATAGCTATCACATCTCACTCACATAGCATTCAAATAGTTTTTATTGCACATACTTGCTTTAATTTTTAAAAACCCAATTCACCCCCCCCCTCTCTTGAGTTGTCTAGTTGGGAAACAAATTAGATTTTGATCATGAGCTTGAGAAAACAATCAAGTTATAATCTTAAAGAGATTATAATGAAACTCCCATGAGTGTGCTTGGAGAGTGAAAGTAGGTATCGAGTTTGGTACCGAACCACTATAAAAACTTATATTTGCTTATGCTTTGGCTACTCTCTATTTTATTTTTATTTGCATCCTCATATCTTAGTTATATTATATTACTCTCACTACATATTTACTTGATATAGTTTAAATTCTATGCATACTTGATTTTAAATTTTTAAAAAACTCAATTCATCCCTACTTTTGGGTTGTCTATCTAGACAACAAGTGGTATCAGAGCTTTAGTGCTCAGTCCCTTTTGATCTAATGATCAAGAGTCAAAGATAGGATGGCAGTCCAAATTGGAATATCTCTTGCTGATGGACAATCAACTAATAGACCCATCTTGCTTAATGGCACCAACCACATATATTGGAAAGCACACATACACATTATCATTCAAATATTTGATTGTGATATTTAGAGTGTCATAATCAATAGTCTACACACCCGCCATCATGATTGTAATTCCCTAGTCCCAATCTAGGCCCCAAACCCAAAAGAGTGACATGAATCTTAAAGCATGAACCAACAAAAAAAATGATAGAAATAGGCCAGCACATGCTAGAGTTACTATGAGAGGCGAGGAAAAAAAATGCATGGAAAAACTTCTGAAGGAGTTCTATTTTGATTTGAATCCCAAATCCACATGAAAATTTAGTTTAAATCAAACACAAATTTTTCCATAAAGCTCTATTTAAAGGCCTCAACTCTCTTGATTCACCCTCATTGGAGTTTGGTCATTGCTCGCTGCCATTTTCCCCTTCATTCCCTTTTTGTTTGCTGATGGTTTAGTTTCGATTTGGTTGCTAGAAGTCGGATCAATACTCATCAAAAAACCAAGAAGCTAGCACTCTTTGACATGCCCTGCTCTCCTTCTATACTCCCTAAATCTCGGATTCCAGCTGATCTATCGCCAGATTTCTTCCTTAAAAGTCGAGTCTCCATTTCCCCTATTTTATTGATGCATCATTCTTAATTTTTCATCATCGGTTACCATTGCCAGTCGTCGAACTTGGGTTGTTGGTCACCGCCATGGCCTACTCCTCTAGCCACGAGTGTTGTCAGCTTGAATGGGGACCAACTTGGCTTCAAGAATAAGGGGAAGAAGGATTCCCCTATTCCATTAAGAAGAAAGAAAGAAAAAAAAGAAAAAAAGAAAAAAAAAAGGAAAATAAAAAAAAGAAAGAGAGATAGTTTCTATCTCTACCCTCTCTTCCTTCTCTTTTAGCTTACTGTCCTACTTTCTCTCCCTAGAATGTTTCACTTTCTCCCTTTAGTTTCTTTCTCTATAAATTTTCTCTCTAGAATTATTCCTCTCTTAGAAGTTTTCTCTCTCTATGATTAGTGCAATGAAAGGCTTTCTTTGATGATTCTAATTTGATATGAGCAAAGAGAGTTCTGATCCATAGTCACCAAACAGCATGCTAGCACCTCCTTGGACAAGACTTGGATACCATTAGATTTGATTATCTATGATTTTTATTGAATTATCTATGCACTAATTCAATCATGATTTGATTAAATTGACTCGATCTGGTCAATCGGGATGTCCGATTATCGCTTGATTAGTCATATTCCATTTTGTTAATTTCTCTTTTCTATGATATTGTCTCTGTGGTTTATGAACCCAGTGAATCTAATCTATTTCTTTGAATTTGAGTTGATTCTATTAAAGAATTTGGAACTGATGTATTAGTTGAATAATATGCCCACACATCTGAGTCTTTATCGAGTATTGCAAGATTTGATTTTTGTTGATCTCTATTGAGTTCTTATATCTTAGCTGTCTTTAATTATATAAAGTTACTTGATCAAGTTAACTCTTGATCACCAAATGAAATATCAATCCTCACTTTGGTTCTTATCGAACACTATTGTTGATCATCCTTCATCTATGTTGAACTATCTATCTCCAAGCCTAATCTTGATCTATGAAGTTATGATAATTAGATCGACCAAGACCGTTGGATGCTACTACTTTTGTCAACTTTGTAAGGGTGTTGAAACTTAGGATTTTTGATTAGTTGTGACTTAAGTCTAATAGAAGTATATATTTTGAATAATAGATTTTGAAGGATGCTGTCAGGATTGATTAAATTTGTTCGTTCAGTGTTTAGCAGAGGTAAGTAATAAACCATCTTTTTGAGATATTTTATAATTTATTTTGTAAGTAGATAATTAGTCTTTAAAATTTTACATGATTTATGAAACTATATTTTGAATAGAAATTTTTTTTGGAATATTATGGTTTATTGATTTATTATGAAATATGCATATGTTCAATAAAATTATGATATCTATATATTATATTATAAAAATATTTTGATATGGATCGAATTTGTGCTCTTAGTTTAACTATGTTTCAGTGGACCCACCAATGGAAGTTAAACGTTGATACTCAATGGACCCCACCAATGGAAGTTAAAAGTTGATACTCAATGGACCCCGCCAATAGAGGTTAAATATTGGGACTCAGTGGATCCCATCAATGGGGTTATATATTGGTATTCAGTGGACCCTACCAATGGGGATTAAACATTGGTTATAGCAAAGGTTGATGAGCTGTATGTATTTTGTTTCGAATTAAATTTATAATTATGTATGTGTATGAATATTTGAAAAAAATTGATTTATATTAATTAACATGAAATATATATTATTATGTTATTCATAGCATTTATTTTTTAATATTATATTTTATGAATATATCTAAAATTTCTAGTTAAGATATTCATTACTAACCGTGCTATCATGCTCATCATCTATCTCCTTTACTTTTCAGATTTAGATTCTTAATTGAAGACATGGACACTGCATTAGAAATGTATTCAAAAGTGAGAGTTGACAGTATCAATCAAGTTTAGATATAGATTCATTATTATGTTTTGCAGGATTATTATTTAAGGTGTAATTGATATAGGATCTTTTGGATATTGTTGAAATTTTATAAAAGATTAAAGTTGACTTTAGATAGTTAAATTTTGAATTTACTTTATTATGATTTTCACTATGATGGACTGATATTGTATGTAGAATGCCTTGCATGCTTATAAAGAGAGTTCTTCATGAGCATGCGGTGGTTGTCATGATCCTTAGACTCGTGATCTTGGATCAGGGATATAATAATTATATGATATCAGAGCATAAGTGGATAAATCATAATTCATAGAGTTTGATATTGGTAAGTGTAGATTGGCAGACACTAGGGACATTGGGATTTAGATCTATAAGGACTGCAGAATAAGTTATCTATATGATTATGGTTAAACCTTATGATTATGTGTGAAAGGATCACTACAGAATATGATTTAGAGTGTTTTATATATGATGCACAATCTGGGGATCATGATATAATTACTTGAATTTTGATCTAAAATAATTGTAAGAGGATTGATCATAAAATTTTATCATGTATTATTATTATTATTAATTTGATCATTAATAGTTTGAGTGAATTGCAAGCTCGAATTTGATATGTGAGAATATTGTGATGTTGCACTTGATTTTGAAATTAATTATTTAATGGCAAGCTAAAGATTCATTCATAAAATGTTGTTTTAGGTTGGACAAAGAAAATTTTTATGATAACTAATTGGAATATTTGAGGTTCATACTAGATTATGGAGCTTACATGTAGAAATAAAATATAGTTAGGAACATTCCAAGGAAGTCTAAATCTTATTGAAGAAATTGATTATGAGATTGTAGAATATTTACTTGGTGGAATCAATAACACTTTTAATTACCATCTTTAGATCCAAACAATATATTTTATTTATGTCTATTGGAGACTATATGGTGTATATGAAACTTCAATTCAACGTTTGGGTTTACAAATTGATTGAGGCAACTTTTGCTATCATTATTGTTGAGGTTGCTAGTAAAATCCTTGATTGCTATTTGGATCAAAATGAAAGATCATATCCAAGGATTTTGGGATATGTGAAACTATGATTTAAAATTTTGGGTTTATGAAATGATCTAGAGTTCTTTTGCCCTTATTATTGAGGTCCTTAATAAAATCTAGGATGGCATGATGATTTGATTTTAAGAGGTTTGCATGATTATTATGGAAGGATTTTGATAAATATTAAATATCTCAATGGAAAGAAACTTTAAAAAAAATGATTGAGTTGGTTTTATTTATATGTTTTGATTTAAGTCCTAACTTGGCAGAGCATTAAAAGATTTTTCTTATTAATTTTACTTACAAGATTTTGATTTGAAATTATCTAAATAAATTGATAAAAAAACTAAGATTTAATTCATATTGGATTATAGTAAACCTATATAATGGTTTTGAATATGTTATTGAACTCAAGGGTTAATCAAGGTGGTTGTACTGCAGGCAAAATTAGGAATGATAATTGAAAGTTTATTTTTGGCTTTAATTAAATTCAAAATTTTAGATCTTTTCCATCTAGAGTATAAAGTAATGTTTTGGTCAAAATTATTTCATGAATCTTAGAAATTTTAATAGTTTAAATCAGAGTGTGCAGAGGAAGTATGGTGACTTGGATTATTTTGAGCTAGTCAATAATATTGATTTTTTAAGTTAAAAATTTCTAATAGATAATATGATTTGGAATTTCTTGTAGAGGAAATTTATCAATAATGAAAAGAAAAATATTTTTGATTTTGCATTATTTCTAGTGTCGCTTCATGATTTTCACTAGTAGTTCCTCTATGTATTATGTTAAGAAAATTTTTAGCAACTTAAGTCGATGATGAGTGGACCATCGATTCTTGGTCTTGGATTTGGAAAAAATTAATGATAGGTTTCTTTTCTCCTAGATTTGAAGTATATATTTCTCTATCCGTTAGAAAGAATTTAAGATTATTTATCAAATTTAGATTTTGATTTTAGATTTCCATCCTTGAACGTCCATCTATTGAGAGTATAGGAGAGTTTGTTCATGATCTTGTAATAGATCGATTAAATCAAGAGCACTTGATATTCTTGGTGAGAAACTTAATATTCTTGTCTGGAATTAAGATATTGATTTTGATTATACAAAATGAATGGTTCTGATATAGATCAACTCTTGAGATATTGACATTTTCTTTATAAAATAATTTAATGATAAAAAACTACATCGAGAATTGGAAAATCAAAATGTTCGGGGAAGGAGATTTGAACCATGAATCATAGGTAAGAAAAAAATTTCAAGGACAATTTTTTTATTTTTTATGATAAGAACCTAGTACTCTTTGACTTGCCCTCCTCTCCTTCTTTTATACTCCCTAAATCCCAGATTCCAACTGATCTATCATTGGATTTCTTCCTAAAAACCCGAGTCTCCAATTCCCTTGTTTTATTGATGCATTGTTCTTGATTATCCACTGCCAGTTGCCATCGCTGATTGTCGGACTTGGGTCACTAGTCACCATCATGGCCTGCTCCTCCAGCCACAAGTATTGCCAATTCGGAGAGGGATTGTTTAGCTTTGGGAATAAGTGGAAGTAGAATTCCCCTATTCCATTGAGAAGAAAGAAAGAAAAAGAAAGGGAAAGAGAAAAATAAGAAGAAAAAGAAAAAGAAAAAAAAGAAAGAGAGAGAGTTTCTCTCTCTTCCCTCTGTTCCTTCTCTTTTGGCTTGTAGCCCCACTTCTTTGTTAAGTTTCTCTCCCTACTTTCTCTCTCTAGAATTATTCCTCTCTTAGAAGTTCTCTCTTTACAAGTCCAATGAAGGGTTTTCTTCGATAATTCTAATATGATCTTAGCAAAGAGAGTCCTGATCTGTGGTCATTGGATAGCATACTAGCACCCACTTGGACTAGATCCGGATACCATTAGATTTGATTACCTATGATTTTTATTGAATTATCTATGCACTAATTCGACCATGATTTGATTAAATTGACTTGATCAAGCCAATCAGGATATCGGACAATGTCAACTAATCAGCCATATTCCATCTTGTCAACTTATCTTTTCTATGATATTCTCTCTCTACATGATTTATAAATCTAATGAATCTGATCTATTTCTTTGAATCTGAGTTGATTTTAGTAAAGAATTTTGAATCAATGTATTAGTTAGATAATATGCCCACACAACTAAGTCTTTATTGAGCATCGCAAGATCCGATCTTTATTAATCTCTATTGAGTTCTTGTATCTAACCTATCTTTGATTATATAAAGTTACTTGATCAAGTTGACTCTCGATCGCCGGCATCACTTTGGTTCTTATTGGACACTACTGATTGATCATCCTTGATCTATGTTGAACCACCTATCTCCAAGCCTAATCTTGATCTATGAAGTTATAATAATCAAATCGACTAAGACCATTGGATGCTACTGCTTTTGTTAGCTTTGTAAGGGTGTTGGAATTTGAGATTTTTGATTAGTTATAACTTAAGGCTGATAGAAGAATATATTTTGAATAATAGATTTTGAAGGATGCTCTTAGGATTGATTGAATATGTCTATTCAATGTTTTACAAAGGTAAGTAGTGAACCATTTTTTCAAAATAATTTATAATTTATTTTGCAAGTAGATAATTAGTCTTTAAAATTATGCATGATTTATGAAACTATATTTTGAACATAAAATTATGTCTAGAATATTATGGTTTATTGATTGATTATGGAATATGCATTTGTTCAACAGAATTATGATATCTATATATTATGTTGCAAAAGTATTTTGATATAGATTGGATTTGTACTCTTAGCCTAACTATATTTTAGTTGATCCCATCAATTTGGGGTTAAACATTGGTACTCAGTGAATCCCACTAATAGGGGTTAAATATTAGTACTCAATGGACTCCACTAATGAGGGTTAAATATTGGTACTCAATGGACTCTATCAATGGAGGTTAGATGTTGGTATTCAGTAGACCCTACCAATGGGGGTTCAATATTGGTCATAGCAAAGGTTGATGAGTTATGTGTTTTGTTTTGAATTGACTTTGTGATTATATATGTGTATAAATATCTAAAGGATTTGATTTACATTAATTAGTATGGAATATATGTTATTATGTTATTCACGATATTTATTTTTGAATATTATATTTTATGAATATATCTGAAATATTTAGTTAAGATATTCATTACTTATTGGGCTATCAAGTTCATCATCTCTCTTTTATTTTTTTAGATTCATATTCTTAATCCACTATAAGAAAATAGAGTATTAGTGACGGACATTAGCAATGGGTTTTTATCATCGCTAATAATGTGTATTAGCGATGAAATTAGAGATGGCAAAATTACCATATATAATAAAAGTTTTTACCAACGGCTTTGGTGATGGAAGTATGGCCATTGCTAATAGTTATTATTAGCGATGGTATTAAAGATGGCAACTTCACCAAAGCTAATATATCAGGTATTAGCAATGGTGGATAAGTTGCCTCTAATAGTGCTATTTATCGACAGCTAATTACGATCAAAATTTATCCCATCGCTAAAAGTCATTAATTATTAGCGATGGCTTTAGTGATGGAGGTTAAGCCATCGCTAGTAACTAGTAATTTTTTTTTAATTTGACGGTAACGTTATTAGTAATGAAAAATTTTATTAGCGATGGCACTACCGTAAGTGATGGAGGTTAAGCCATCGCTAGTAACTATTAGCGATGGAAAAATTTTATTAGCGATGGCACTACCGTAAGTGATGGAGGTTAAGCCATCGCTAGTAACTAGTAATTCTTTTTTAATTTGATGGTAACGTTATTAGTAATGAAAAATTTTATTAGCGATGGCACTACCGTAGCTAATAGCATCAGCGACGGCTCTAACGATGGTAATTTTGTCATCACTAATACTTATTCTTATTTCTTCTTTGAGCCTCTGACCGTCGGGTCCTACTTTCCTGAGCCCTAGGCTGCCTCCCCATGCGAGCCCCCGACCATCTCCCACCTCCTCGAGCCCCTGACTGTCTTCCACCTAGATATCTTTGGCCCAGTCCAGGCTCGGCTTGAGAGTGGGCCTGATACGACCTGCATCCAATCCAAAATCAGCGGTGCTTTATTCATAAAGAGGCTATAATGATTGCCTAATGTGACTAAAGAGTCCAGAGAGAGATGGAGCTGATGCATTTTTGTTCTTATAGTTATAGGGAAAGCTTGGATGGTTTGTTACATTGTAGGCAATTACTTGCAGCCACCTAATGGTTAAAGGTACAGATGAATTTGCAATGCCTTATTTTCCAATGATAGATTTGAGCCTTCTTCTTTTCCTCTTTTCCTTGTTTACTTTGTTGGTCTTTGATCGAAGTACAATTTTTAATCAGTGGTAGAATTTTCGGATCAGGCTCAAGTATAGGTAGGGCCTGGCCTAATCCAGCCTAGTTCCAGTCCTAACTATACTTGAGCCCAGCCCCGTCCAGCCTAGTTCCAGTCATAACTATGATGAAGATTTTGGATGACTAATTTACAATTAATGATCCATATTAGAATAGATATTGCAATTTTTGAGTCTCTTTTTATTGACCAATAATTTTTCTATGGCAAAAAAGAATTATTAGCGATGAAATTTTGGGATGTTAATGATGGCAATCACATTGCTAATAAAAAATAGTTTTATTATTTTTTTGATATATTTTATAATTATTAGTGATAGTAAATTATCATCTCTAATAAAAAGTATTTTTATTTTTTTGATATATTTTCATAACTATTAGCGATGGAAGAAAAGTATTAGCGATGGTACCTTGCTATCACTAATAAATTTATTTTAAAATATTATTATTAGAGATGGAAGAAGATTATTAGCGATGGTATTTTTTATTATTACTAAGTAATTTTATTTTTTGATATATTTTTATAATTATTAGTGATGAAAAAAATATTAGGGATAGTATCTTGCCGTCACTAATAAGTTTATTTTAAAATATAATTATTATGATAGAAAAAAATTATTAGCAATGATAATTTATCATCGCTAATAAGTTTATTTTAAAATATAATTATTAACGATGAAAAAGTTATTAGCGATGATAGTTTGCCAACGCTAATAATCTTTTTGCTGTTATTTTCTCCCACCATGCACCCTCATTTTTTCCTGTCCCATCGCACCCTCATTCCCCCCTCCCCGCATTTTTAGCCCCCATCATGCACCCTCCGGCACCCCTGCCACCCCCATCTCTCCCCCACCCTCTGGTTCCCCCACCACCCTCCTCTCTCCCCCACCTCTGATCCCTATTTTTTCCCATGATGCTGTTAGATCCAGTGTCCCCAAGCACCTGCCCGCCTCCTGCCTCTCTGAGCCCTTAATTATCTCGTACCTCCTCGAGCCCCCGACTGCCTCTCCTCGACTTTCCTTGGCCTGCCTACCCTCGGTTGCCTCCCCCTGGTTGCACGTGGCTTGCCTTCCCCTAACCCGCCTCTCCCCGACTGCCTCCTCGAGCCCCCGATCAGCTCTTCCCGGCTACCCTCAGCTCGCCTCCCTTTGGCTGCCTCCCTGAGCCCCTGGTTGCCTCCTCCTGGCTGCACCCTATTGGAAATTATGTCTCAAAGTCAATCGTTAGCTTATTGATGGTTGTGCTATTTTATAATTATAATTAATTTATTAATTAAAAAATATTTTGACATCTTTTTCATCATAAGTTTACATCTTTTAATGAACTTCATTATTGTGATGAAGTCCTTAGGATTGTTTAGTTTCGATAAAGAGAGAATTTATCGATTAGTCCTTAAATAGATTCATGATCAAATGATAGATTGTTAATTAGGATAACAGCATCTATCGAGCATAGGTCACTATATGCCATATAGGTTGGTTGTCCTCTTAACCAAGGAGTGTGGAGACACTGGTATGGTATACAAGTGAGATATATGGGTACATCATCATTGAACGTGATCAACTTCAGAGCATTCTGCTGTCGAAAATATCTCTGATGGGATATCGATATAAGTATCCCTTAGACTTGAGATCACCTCAGCGACTTACAAGCAACTCACTGTGCTTTGGTACCGGACTAACTAAATTTCTAATTTAGCAATGAAAGGTTTCTGGGCACAGTCAAGTATTTACGAAGTCGGAGTGTGATCAAGATGAAATTGACCACTCCAAGAGTTGGAGAAGAATGTATCACTGTATTTCAATATAGCAAAACCTTGGTCAGGATAATCCATCAGATGGATTTGATATTTTGAAATACAATGTGGACAACCTGATCAGAGTTGATAGTTGAACTCAGAGGTGTCCTATGAGCATTATGGTCAAGGGGATGAATTATATGAAAACTATATCCACATGGGTTCTAAGGATGGTGTTCTACACCATCGACCTATCTGGCCGTCAGGTATCATTCCTAGATGGTCACTTTGATTGGCACAAAAATTTATTTTTATGCTATCGACTAAAGTTTAGACCTATGAGGTCATACATATTAGAGCTTACGATCTGATCGAATGGTTGATCAACGATTAAGAATTGTTCTAGGGTTAAACAATCAATACGATTGGTGTTTAACCTAGTGCAAGTATTGTAGGAGGATCGATTAGCAATTGGATTGCTAATTAGCTTAATTTGATTAAACCAATAGGTTGAGATTAAGTTTAATTAAATATAATTTAATTAGATTTGATTTGGGCTTGATTGGATCAAGTTCAATTGATTTATTGGATAAGCCAAGTGCAAGGAAGAACTAGTCCTAGTCTAACTAGGATTCGGATTAACCCAATTTTCTAATTTAATTAAAAAATAAATTAAAATTTAATTTAATTTAATTTAATTTAATTAAGTTTTTAAATGGGTTAGGGTCTTATTTAATTAGGTTGGTTTAATCTTGATTTTATTTGGTTAAAATATCTTGTTTGACCAAGTCAAAATAGGAGTCCTAGTGTGATTAGGACTCCCTATCACTTGTGCCACTTAATCCTCATGCCCCATGCTCTTTTTGTTTTGTTTCTTACATAAAAATTCTCCACTCCCATGGCTTCTCACGCCCTCTTTCTCTTCTCCTTTTTTCATAAGGCAATTTGTTGGAAGACCAAGTCAAAATAGGAGTTAGTTTTGCTTAGGATTTTATGAGATAGAATCCTTATTGACCAAAATACCTTCCCTTGATTGCCACCCCCTCTTTTAATTAATTCTTCTCTTATTTTATAAAAATAATCTCTTTTTTTGTGCACCCTACCTTGCTGGTTCACGCCAATAATTGTGGAGGAGGTGCCTAAGAGTTGGGTGCCCCAACAACTTCTCATGTTTGGATATTTCTAGTCTAGGATTTTGATCTAACTTGGACTCTTCTTTTTCTCTATTTATTGGATGAATTTTATTTTAATTATTTTGTAAAATATAGACCTTTGGGAGAGGTTTGGGATGTGAAAAAATCAGAGAAAGAGGGTCCTTGGGCGTGGGGGTTCCATAGGCACCAAACTAGGTATTTAGGTGAAAGAAAAGAGAAGAAGAAGAGGGTCTTCTTTTAGGGCTGTTTTATTTTCAATCTCTCCTCCTTTTTTTGAGTTTTTTTTGAGAGATTCTCAGATCAGTAAACTCTCATCTTCCTTCTCATATTTTGGAGTGTCTAAATTTTGAAGAAGGGAGCATCGGATCGATCGTCGAAGAAGGATCAGCACAGTACTAGCATACTGTGCTTATTTCCTGCATCGAACTTTAGATCAGAGATCGTAGGCTCGTGTGGATGACTCCTAGAGGCTGGATGCATGTGTGACTCGTGACTTCATCCTCAAGCCTAGATCAGTAAGTTGGAATGTCTAACTTGCTCAGATAATAGATCTGATCTATTAACTTCATACCTATATTTGATGTAGTGTAGATCTAGGTTGATTTGATCAACCTTTTACTTTCTTATTTAATTTTAATTTTTGATTTAATATCATGCCTTGATAATATAATATATCTAAGATCTAGGTATTTCTATATTTATTTAAATAAATATTTGATTTATTTAAGTCTTTCACTGTAAGATCTTGAAAAAGTTTTCAAGATCTACCTGTAAAACCCTAGATCTGGTTCCTACAATTGGTATTAGAGCCTAGGTTGTTATTACTTGATTTTTATGCATGTTAATATTATTTTTTAGATTAAATCTAATTTATAATCTAATTATTAAATCTAAAATTTTAAAAAAAATTTACATCTCACGAACTGCCATAAGGTTGTCCTACTATAAGGTTTACCCCTTATTGTGAATAGGTTGTTCTAGTTCGTAATGATCTGACTCTAATCATAAATTTATTAGATTTGATCTAATTTTATTTATAATTTAATAAATTTAAAATAATTTTATATCTAAAAATAAAATATTTTAGATTGCATGGACTGTCATAAGGTTGTCCTATTGTAAGGTTTACCCCTTACAGTGAATAGGTTGTCCTAGTACATGCTGATCTAAAATATTGATCACAAAATTTTAAATTAGATCTAAGAGATTTTATGATCTAATTAAAAATATTTTAATCTAATTTTAATCTTCATAAATATGTTAGATTTTATCTAGAAAGATTTATGTTTGATTATTATTGAAACTGTTTTAATTACATGAACCTGTTTAGATTAGATCTAAAGTAGATTCATGTTTATGTTACTTGCATATTGATTATTAATCAAATATGCAACTTAGTTGATAGAATTATGTTGTAAAATATTTTACAAACATGAAAACTATTTTCAAAAATCCAAATCCCAACCCTCAGCCTAAAACTTAATTAAGAATTAAGAAGTTGTTTGATTAGGTTCTAGGATTGTAAATTGAAGATCCTATGACATGAATCATAACACATTGGGTTAATGGGTTAGTGGGGATTAGGTCTATTAACTGGGTTAGACCTAGGGTTAGATTAAAGAATGGACTTAATTAGAGAATTGACTAAATCTAATCAATTATTATCTTAGATTACGTCAAGAATTCTCTAGATCAATTGCAATAGTTGTAGTTGATCAAGTCCATGTCTTTAACAAGACCCAAGATGGACTTGATTCTTGGCACGTGATCTAGCATGAACTATTAGGTTGATCTAATTAAAACTAATTAAACTAGTTGGTATCTAAGATAAATCAGATCAGTAATTTTTAATTGGCAGCTCGCTTACCTGGCCATTTTTTATGGTGTCTAAGGCAAGCCTGGCAGATCCTTCCACTGATCGAACTTTCTTAGCCTCTTGGTGAGATTATATTTTGATCAGATCGCTTAACTATTCGAGTTGACCCATGTCAGATAGGTAAATCAGTTTGACTGATTTAGATGCTCCTAGACTAGCCTATTAATGATCTTCCTTAAGCTGACTTGGTGAAGTTAGTGGGAGGATCATGATAAGCTGGTCAATCTAACCTACTCGCTTCTATAAATTAAATTTTCTAAAATTATTAGATTCCTAAAATGAAATAGTTATATGATAACTGGATCATAGCCTCTCATTAAAGTAGATGATAATGGGTTCATCAGTTGGATAATCATTGGAAGCCCAAATTTTTGGTGCTTATCGATTGATGGAATTATCATTCATTATACAATCTCTTAGACACATCTTTCTAAATGGTGGTTAGGTGGGCCAACCAAAGTTGGGCCTGATAATTCATTTATTGGATGGGCTAAGTATGGTCATGTTAATGGTTGGACCTAACTGAATCCTTTTCTGAGAAGGCCAAAGCCAACTGATCAGGACCTGGGGCAAAATTTAATTACTGAAAATTATTTGAAGAAATAATTGGTTACAAACCTATCCTTAGATGTACATGGGTGGGCCAACCAAAGTTAGACTCGTGTAAAGTCTATGTGGATTCTAGTACCTACTAAAGAATTAGGATAATTTCTTGAATTGAAGGTAGAGGCTACCAATTTGAATAAAATAGTAGGAGAAACCTTTTGATTAAAATCCAAATCTTTAGGTTTAATGAATCAATTACTAATTAGATTTTAATTTTTTTTTGTGCAGACATTGCCACTTTCTTATCGCTCTGATCATTGTTGAGCAATGATAAGTTGGTGGGACCCAACTTCGATAGCTGGCATTGAAAGCTGAAGATTGTCCTAGAGCATGAACAGATCCTATATGTGCTGATGGATCCTGCACCTGAGGAGCCAGCTGCCAATACGTATGGAACAGTCAGAGACACTTATCAAAAATAGCTCAGTGACCGAACCATGATGCGCTGCATTATGCTAGCTGCGATGAGTGACGAGTTCAGTCGCAGGTTTGAGACAGCTCAGCCAAATAAAATGCTCCAAGTGTTGGAGGATTCTTTTGGCACACCCAATGATATTGAGAGGCATAAGACTAGTTGCACCATTTTCAACATCAGAATGCGGGATAGAGCCTCTATCACTGATCATGTACTATATATGATCGAGCTGATAGAGTGCTTGAGCAAACTCGACTTTTCCTTGCATGAACAACTTGGGAAAGATGCAATACTGAACTCGTTGCTAAAGTCCTATCTTCCTTTTCTTAATCATTATAGAATGACAAAGCCTGAAGTAAACTACCATGGCATACTAGGGTTACTTCAAAACTTTGGGAAGGATCACCAGCTCCATAAAGAGTCGGTGAACTTAGTGGGAGGTTCATCTTCTAGTTCTCGACCCTTTGGAAAAGGGAAGAAGAACAAGAAGAAGAAAGTAAAGAAGGTGCAAGTTTAGACTGGGACATCAGTGCAGGGTCAAACCAGGAAGATTAAGCTTGATAAGAGTCAAGCTGAATACTTTTTTTGCAAGAAGTGGGGGCACTGGAAGATGAACTATCCTTAGTACATTACCTCCTTGGACCCGAACAGGCAGAGAAAGAAGCAAGCTATTATTGGACAAGATATTTATATGATAACTCCTTGCAATTTCTCTATTTATGATATTATTGACTGGGTATTGGATACCGGTAGCCCTTACTATATTTGCAATTTGTTGCAGGGGTTGCAGGTCAGTAGAAGATTTGAGCAAGGTGAGAGATTCTTAAACGTTGTTTAGAAATTTTGAAACTTGTATTTGAATCTCATGCCATTGTTCTTAGTGATTGTCATTTCTATCCTACTTTCTTTTTAAATATTATTTCTATAGTCCTTTTGGCCATGAGCAATTATGAAATTTTTATAAAGAAATGAGTTTGTAATGTCATTGTGAATGGTGTTACTGCTTTCTAATTGAATAATGGTGTATATATATTATCACAACCTATTAATGTAGTCTATTCTACTGGCAAGAATCCTAGATTAGATAGTGTATCAGATATCTACTTATGGTACTATAGGCTAGGTCATATAAATAAGATCAGGATAAATAGATTGACTCAAGAGAGAATCCTCGAGGTTAATGATTGTGAATCACTTTCAATCTATGAGTCCTATCTTCTTGGTAAAATGACCAAGTTATCTTTTACTGAAAAAGGTGGGAGAGCCAATGAGCTTTGAGGTCTAGTACATATTGATGTATGTAGACCAATGAGCACAAGTGTTAGAGGTAGATATGTCTACTTCATCACTTTCACAGATGATCTATCTAGCTATGGATATGTCTATCTGATGAAATATAAGTCGGATTCTTTTAAAATGTTCAAATGATTTCGAAATGAAGTAAAAAAATAAACTGAAAAGAGTATTAAAATTCTTCAATCTGACTGAGGAGGAGAATACCTTTCTGGTGAGTTTCTCACATATCTAAGAGAGAATGGAATTCTCTCCTAATGGACTCCTCCTGAAATACCATAGCATAATGGTGTGTCTGAAAGAAGGAATCGAACTTTGTTAGACATGGTCTGATCAATGATGGGATTTGCCAGCTTGTCGATATCCTTCTAGGGATATGCACTCGAATCGGCTTGTTATCTATTAAATAGGATTTCAAGTAAGTCTATAGTTAAAACCTCATATGAGATATGGACAAGGCGTAAGCCAGCACTTTCACACCTTAGAATTTGGGGGTATCTGACTTATGTCAAACGGTTAGTTACAGACAAACTTGGACCTAGGTCTGACAAGTGTACATTCATAGGGTATCCAAAAGAGACCAAAGGATACTATTTCTACCATGCTAATGGATAAAAGGTGTTCGTCAGCCTTAGGGCAACCTTTTTGGAAGAGGAGTTCCTTGGTGAAGAAATTGTTGTCTCTAAGATCGAACATAATGAAGTTCAATAGGTAGAAAGTCCAACATAGAATGTTGAACCTAAGTCGGATTTGATCAGATTAGATCCAAAGCCTAGTCAACCCACACCAATAAGACGATCTGATAGAGTACTGCGCCATCCGAATAGATACTATAGATTCTTGGTCTAGGATGGTGATCCCATCGAACTCGATGAGAATAGAGAGGACCCGATCACTTATATGGATGCGATGCAGAGACCCGACTCTAAGAAATGGCTAGAAGCCATGAGATCTGAAATGGATTCCATGAAGGTCAATAATGTATGAACATTAGTTGACCCACCTGAAGGGGTTAAATTCATTGGGTGTAAATGGGTCTTCAAAAGGAAGAGGGGCACAAACGGAAAGGTGGAGACTTATAAAGTCAATCTGGTTGCTAAGGGGTATCATCAACGTTATGGTATTGACTATGACAAGACGTTCTCTCCTGTGGCAATGCTCAAGTCCATGCAAATCATGCTTGCCATTGCTGCTCATCTGGACTATGAGATCTGGCAGATGGATGTGAAGTTTATGCATATGGTAGTTCATGATGAACTACCCATATGCATCAGTCAAGGATTGCAGAATTATATCATTCTGCAGATCCAAGTCCAACCTCACTCTGAGCTTTTCAAGCTCTTCCAAATCCTGGATCATGATCAGATAATGATCTTAGACTGACTGCCCATCATGCATCTTAGCCTTGAAAAGTCGTTTAGTGATTTGATATTTGGCTACGCAACTCTGTTCACCAAACATCTCCTATAGGTGAGCCAACATTTGGTAAGCAGTCTTAATATCTTCATGTTGGTGCTGAAGTTCATCAGATATCGAGCCCAACATGTAGTATCTGGCCTTATTATTATCGTCTATACACTTATCCAGAGATGCTCTCTGCTCAGCGAATGGACGAGCTGATAAGGTGGGAGGATCCTGATCCAATACGTGAGTTAACTTCTCAGAAACCAAAATGATTTTGAAGTTTCGGAGCCAATTTTTGTAATTTGGTCTGGTCAGTCTATGGGTGTCCAGGATTCGTGCTAATGGGTTGGATGTAAATATTTTTCTATAGAGAGTCAAAGTTTCTAGTTAGATATTGTAATTAAGACTTAACCAATTTATTTAAAAATTTTATTTTTAAATAAATTAGCTCCCACTATTTTTTTGGATCTTTCGTAGAGATGCGAAAATCTTCATGATTACTGATTTCCAGTGGGTGGTGCAGTCCCACCGACTTACTCATCACCTCACCTAACAGTTATTGATGATGGATTAGCCAATGAGTGAACAACACTTATTCAATAATTTTCTAATCATGGTGCACCCTAACTTGGTCTCTAATTCATGAATCTCATCATGTCCGAAATATTGATCCACTCCTTAGTTAAGTCAGATCCACCATTTGCACAGATTGGATTCCTAATTAGGTCTCTCACCATATCCGAAATATTGAGCCCAATCCATCCTCCAGCCTGTAGCATCCAATGCCTAATAGACATGGTTGCATCTTTTCGGTGCAACTGAGCCACTGTAACTAGTCGAGAACAATCAACCCGGGAAGGGCCCGCACATCTACAATGGTGGAAGACCTTAGACTTAATCTTTTCTTAGGGAGATTTGATTTAGGTCTCATTAAACTAGACTTGACATAGTCATAACCATTATGACTAACCTAGTGGCATGGGTTAGCTTGGATTATTGACCACCTCAGATCAAAACTGAGTCAACAAACATGGCCAGGTAAGTGAGACCGGTGGAAGGGATATGCCATTAACTCGACAAGAATGCATTCGAGTCGAGTAGCTCCAATTAAAAATCAGTCGGTCGTATATCTGCCAAACTTACCTTAGACACCAAATTATTGAGCCAGAACCAATCAATTGGGTTAGCCTACAATCCAGACTCTAACCACTGAGCCTAATTAGGTCTTAGCTTGATCGATCACTCATGTGACTCGATCTTGATCCAGACTTAATCCTATTAGGCTGGTCAATTTTAAGCAGTTGTTGATCCCATCTAACCAACTCTTGATTTGGTTTGATCAACCGCTAGACCTAATTGAGCTACCCAAGCCCGAACCCAATATTTATGAATATGTCTTAGATCTGAAAATTCTCAATTTTAGACCTAATATGTTTCATAATTCTTAATTCTTAATTAAGTTTAGGGTTCATAAACAAAACATGTAAATAAGATCCTAGGATTTCACGATCTAGAATATTGTAGAAAGTAAGTTTTCAATTTCTTATTAAGGATGAACGCACAGCACCCCTGCGCATCATAAGAACACCACATCAAATGGAAGGAGAGGGTCTTTAAACCATACTTTGTTCTTATGATCGGACGGCCAAGGGAAATGCCTTAATCAGAAAATACAAGTAATCTACAAAAACTAATTAGATCTAAGCATATATCTCATATAAAAAAATTGATCTAATTAAAATATATTTTGCATACATTATATCATGCATATTTTTTAGATCTAAATTATCTCATAATCATCTAAAAAATTAAATTTAAATTTGATCTCATCAAATAAAATTTAATCTAGACCTATTTGTAGAACTATTCTACAACTAGTCTAAACATGCAACTATCATATCTCATATGAATAAATTAAATTTAATTTATTTTCTATTTTTATATCTGATTATAATATTTATAAGATCAAAAAATAGTAAATAAATAGATCTAAAAATTATATTTAATCAAATAAAAATTATGATTATACTAGACTACACATAGAACAATTCTATTCCTAGTCTAGTTATGTATCTCATACATATTAGATCTAGATTAATTAATTTTAATTTTCTAATTTTTCTAATTTTAGATCTAATCATATCTCATGTGATATCTAAAATTACTAATTTATTAGATTAAATTAGATCTAAATAAATTTTATAAGCAACCTGGCTCTGATACCAGTTGAAGGGAAATCAGATTTTTCCGGAGTCAGGTTCGTTCAAATCTGATTGGATCGAGAGGCATATTTCAAAAATTTTATCTTAGATCCTAAATTAGATCTGATATTTTTTAGATCTAATTTTATGATCTGATAAATAAAAAAATTAAATTAAATTAAATCTAAATTAATGTTACCTTGATATTAGGTAATCTGATTGCCCGTTGATGATCCTGCTGATTGCCTGAGGTTCTAAATCTAGCCATGCAAGCGCCTGGCCTCTATCCACTCAGGCTGGATCTAGAGATCTTCTTCTTCTCTTTCTTTTCTTCAAAAATTAGATCTGGACCTAATTTGGAGAATCTTCAAAACTCCTTCTGAAGATCAGCAGTCGTCTCTGCAGCAGTGCTGCCTTCTTCCTTTCTCGTCTGCCTTTTCTTGCCTGGATCGCACTAAACTGAAGCCCAACTTTCTTGGGCATGGAGAGGAGAAAGAGGGTCAAAAGATGACATGGAGGAGGAAGAGGAGCAGCCTTGGGGCATGGGCTAAGAGAAACTCTCTTTAGGTTGGGCGTAGATAGGGTTTATTTATATACCCTGCTGCGCCATGCAGTGCTGCATCATCCTGATCAATCATGTTGCTTCGTGCAATTAGATCTAAATCTGATTGATGAGATGACATCACCTGATCCAATCAGATGAGAGCTCCATAGATTCATCCTTAGATGGCGCCTTAGATTGGTCAAAGTCTATAGGTAAGGGTCACCTAGTTTGAATCCAAGAAGCAACCTGGAGTCCCATCCATATGGGACTCTAGTGTTTATCCACATGGGGCACACGCCATCCTAGGTGTGCACCCTCCATCTGCCTACCAAATGTTAGGTGGACTTGGTCAATAAGTCTCTCCTATGGGTGCATGACACATGGGCAGATGTCCAAGGGTCAAAGGTCAACGTTTGACCAAAGTTAAAGGACAAGAATTAGTAGGTGATGAAAAATGATAGGTGTTATCTCAAATTTATCTCATAAATTAAGACAACCCTTTTCTAACCTAGACAAGCTCCAATCAGATTGGCTAAAGGTACTTGAGTGAGCACAAACATATTTGGCTTAGTTGAGACAACTTTTAATGATAGGAAAAGGAGAATGTTAGGCTCAATCATGTGCTAGCACGATTTCCTTGAACATAATTGAATCTAATTCAAATCAATTAAACTGGGTTAGTCTAATTGATGATACCTAGATCCAAACCCATGTTTGTGTGACCCAGTTAGGTTCAATTCTATATGGTAATGGGATATGTCATGATCTCCATCATCGACATCATCGAAACTTCTTTCGATGGATTAGAACTCTTCTAATTCAGACAACTAGAATGATCGATCATCTAAATCATTCTAATTACTCCCAAAATCCATCAGTGACATCTAGCAGTATATGGTGGCAATCCATTAAAACTAAAAATGAACCTCTTAGTGCAGCTACTTGTGTGATTAAGTTCTTCTATCTTGAGCCCTGATCAGATTAGGGTTAAGGTGAACTCGTCAAACCCTAATTTCTATCATATGATTTAATCATTTGATTCAAATCTGATGTGAAAACCTTAACAAAAACTCTTTCTATTATTTTACTCTTTGCCATGGCCATGGACTTATGGACTTGATTCTCATGATCATCATAGAGCTGCTCCTCATCCATCGAGGTAGATAGATTCCATCTTGGTGCAATCCAATTCATACAATGAACATGCTATAGCCAACATACACCTCAGGATTCTGAATGGTTAGAAGATCGAGTCATGGTATAGTCAAACTATAACACCCTCAAGGTGAACTGCTGATGCACCTTAGGTCAAAGAATTAGACACACCACTACAGCTTTAATCCAGTCATCGACGAGAAGGTAGACTTCCTTATGACTATTCGAGGTGGTCACACTCAGTACCCTCGTTCTCTAACGAGTACCTATACTCTCGCATCGGTATCTCTACATCATAGACTCAAGACTCATCTACTATAAAGAAGCGATTGTACACTAACCTTCTGGATTAATCACCATCCTCATGATGATCCTATGGTCAGGAGCATTTCATGAGTTAATAATAAAAATTCTTGTCTTAAATTTTCAACTCTTGAAAATAAAAATTATCATTACTATTAACTCAAGGGATATATCACAGATACTAAATACACATATGTGATAGAAAATAATTCATTTTATTATTTATAATTAAAATTATAATTTTACCCCTAGAAGTGTATTATAAGTGTCGATCAATTTTGGCTTCTAGGGCATACATATCTAACATATAAATGGGTCTTCAAAAGAAAGAGGGGCACAAACGAAAAGGTAGAGACTTATAAAGTCGGTCTGGTTGTCAAGGGGTATTGTCAACATTATGGTATTGACTATGACAAGATGTTCTCTCTTGTGGCAATGCTCAAGTTCATTCAGATCATGCTTGCCATTGCTGTCCATCTAAACTATGAGATCTGGTAGATGGATGTGAAGATAGCTTTCCTAAATGGAAAGCTGATCGAAGAGGTGTGTATGATACAACCTGAAGGGTTCTCATCCATAGATAAGTTCAAGGTGTGCAAGCTTTAGAGATCTATTTATGGATTGAAGCAGGCATCTCAGAGTTGGAACATGCATTTTGATAAGGTGATCAAAATGTATGGCTTCATTAAGAATGGAGAAGAACTCTGCATTTATAAATGGGCAAATGGTCCAACGGTGGTATTCCTTATTTTGTGTGTGAACGATATTCTCTTAATCGAGAATGACATCCCCGCACTATAAGGAATAAAAGTCTGGTTGTCATCATAATTAAATGAAGGACTTGGGTGAAGTATCCTACATCCTAGAGATGAAGATCTATAGGGATAGATCTAAAAGGATGCTTGGTATATTCTAGTCTACGTACATAGAAACTGTGCTGAAGAGGTTCAGCATGGAGAATTCCAAAAAGGGCTATCTCCCGATAGGCCAAGAAATTTCTCTCTCTAAGAAGGATTGTTCGATGACTCCTGAAGAGAGAGAGCGTATGAGTAGAATTTCATATGCTTCGGCAGTGGGGTCTAATATGAATGCAATGACATGTATGAGACCAGACGTGGCATACTCATTAGGAGTAGTGAGTAGATACCAGTTTGATCCTAAAAAAAATCACTGAAAGATGGTTAAAACCATCCTGAAGTATTTGAGAAATACTAAGGATCAATGGTTGGTTTATGGTGAGTCAAATCTGAAGCTTATAGGGTTTACAGACTCTAGCTTTCAATCTGATCATGATGATAGTAAAAGTGTGTCGGGATACATCTTTACTCTAAATGATGGAGCCATCTACTAAAAAAGTTTTAAGTAGTATACCGTGGCTGACTCTGTTTGCGAAGCAGAGTACATGGCAGCATCAGATGCAACAAAGAAAGCTATGTGACTAAGAAAATTCATCACCGAGCTCGGAGTAGCACCCTCCATTAATGGTCCAGTCCTGCTCTACGGCGACAGCACTGGTGCCATAGCTCAAGCAAAGGAATCGAAGGCACACCAGTAGATAATGCACATTTTGCTTCGCTTTCATTTGGTCCGTGAGATTGTGGATTATGGTGATGTTGACCTTTAGAAGATCGACGGAAAAAAAGAACCTAATCGATCCCTTCACTAAAGCCTTGGTGATTAAGAAGTTCGATAATCATAAGTCGAAGATGGGTATTTGATACCATGTCGATTGGCTTTAGGATAAGTGGAAGTTGTTAAAAATTATGTTCTAAAGTCAATCATCAGTCTGTTGATGGTTGAGCTATTTTGTAATTATAATTGATATATTAATTAATAAAAATATTTTGGCATCTTTGTCATCACAAGTTTACATCTTCTAATGAAGTCCATTATTGTGATGAAGTCCTTAGGACTGTTTAGTTTTGATAAAGAGAGGATTTATCGATTAGTCCTTAAATGGGTTCACGACCAAATGATAGATTGTTAATTAGGACAATAGCGTCTATCGAGCATAGGTCGCTATATGCCATATAGGTTGATTGTCCTCTTAACCAAGGAGTGTGGAGATACTAGTATGGCATACAGGGAGATGTATGGGTACATCTTCATTGAACGTGACCAACTCCAGAGCATTCTGCTGTTGAGAATGTCTCTAATGGGATATAGGTATAAGTATTCCTTAGACCTAAGATCATTTTAGTGACTTGCAAGCAACTCACTATGCTTTGGTACTAGACTAACTAAATTTTTAATTCAGCAATAGAAGGCTTCTAGGCATAGTCAAGTACTTGCAAAGTCGGAGTATGATCAAGATTGAATTGACCACTCCAAGAGTTGGAGAAGAATGTATCACTATATTTGAATATAGCAAAACCTTGGCCAGGATAATCCATTAGATGGATTTAATATTTTGAAATACATTATGGATAATCTAATCAGAGTTGATAGTTGAACTCTAAGGTGTCCTAAGAGCATTGTGGTCAAGGGGATAAATTATATGGAAACTATATCCACATGGATTCTAAGGATGGAGTTCTACACCTTCGACCTATCTGACCATCGGATATCATTGCTAGATGGTCACTTTGATTGGTATAAAAATTTATTTCTATGCTATCGACTTAGATTCGGACCTATGAGATCACACACATTAGAGCTTACGATCTGATCGGATGGTTGATCAATGATTAAGAATCGTTCTAGGGTTAAACAATCAATACGATTGGTGTTTAATCTAGTGCAAGTATTGTAGGAGGATCGATTAGCAATTAAATTACTAATTGACTTAATTTAATTAAGCCAATAGGTTGAGATTAAGTTTAATTAAATATAATTTAATTAAATTTGGTTTGGGCTTGATTGGATCAAGTCCAATTGGTTTATTGGATAAGCCAAGTGCAAGAAAGAACTAGTCCTAGTCTAACTAGGATTTGGATTAACCTAATTTTTTAATTTGATTAGAAAATAAGTTAGAATTAAATCTAATTTAATCTTATTTAATTAATTACTTAAATGGGTTAAGGTCTTATTTAATTTGGTTGATTTAATCTTGATTTTATTTGGTTAAAAGATCTTGTTTGACCAAGTCAAAATAGGATTCCTAATGTGACTAGGACTCTCTTTCACTTACACCACTTAATCCTCACGCCCCATGCTCTTTTTGTTTTATTTCTTATGTGAAAATTCTCAACTCTCATGGCTTCTCACACCCTCTTTCTTTTCTCCTTTTCTCATAAGGCAATTTGTTGGAAGAGCAAGTCAAAAGAGGAGTTAGTTTGGCCTAGGATTCTATGAGATCGAATCTTTATTGACCAAAACGCCTTCCCTTGAGTGCCATCCCCTCTTTTAATTAATTCTTGTCTTATTCCATGAAAATAATCTTCTTTTTTATAAGCCCTCCCTTGCTGGTCCATGCCAATAATTGTGGAGGAGGCGCCCAAGAGTTGGGCGCCCCAACAACTTCTCATGTTTGGATATTCCTAGTTTAGAATTTTGATCTAACTTGGACTCTTCTTTTTCTTTATTTATTAGATGAATTTTATTTTGATTTTTTTATAAAATATAGAGATTTGGGAGAGGTTTGGAGTGTGCAAAAATCAGAGGAAAAGGGTCCTTGAGCATGGGTGTTCCATAGGCACCAAACTAGATATTTAGGTGAGAGAAAAGAGAAGAAGAAGAGGGTCTTCTTCTAGGGCTATTTTATTTTCAATCTCTCCTCCCTTTTTTGAGTTTTTTTTGAAAGAGTCTCAGATCAGTAAACTCTCATCTTCCTTCTCATATTTTGGAGAATCTAAATTTTGAAGAAGAGAGCATCGGATCGACCGTCGAAGAAGGATCAGCATAGTACTAGTATACTGTGCTGATTTCCTGCATTGGACTTCAGATCAGAGATCGTAAATTTATGTGGATGACTCCTAGAGGTCGGATGCATATGCGGCTCATGACTTCATCCTCAAGCCTGGATCAATAAGTTAGAATGTCTAACTTGCTCGGTAATAGATCTGATCTATTAACTTCATATCGGCATTTGATGTAGTGTAGATCTAGGTTGATTTGATCAACCTTTTACTTTCTTATTTGATTTTAATTTTTGATTTAATATCATTCCTTGATCATGTAATAGATCTAAGATCTAGGTATTTATATATTTATTTAAATAAATATTTAATTTATTTAACTCTTCTGCTGCAAGATCTTGAAAAAGTTTTCACGATCTATCTATAAAATCCTAGATCTGGTTCCTTCACACCCAGCCTTGCCTCCCCTAAGCTGCCTCCTCAAGCCCTCGGCCGCCTCCCACCTCCTTGGTCGCCTCCTACCTCCCTGAGCCCCCGACCACCTCCCCTCGACCCGATTCCATGGCCCTAACTTGCATCGCCTTCCCATGGCCCCATCCCCATGCCCTCATTTCCATGGCTGCATCCCCAAGCTACTGCCCCAGCCCTGTTGGCCCAACTCCATAGCCCCTGCCTTGCCACCCCTAACTTGCAGCCCCGACCTTGTGGCCCTTATCCCACTGACCTGACCCGATGGCCCCATTCGCATCTCAGTCCCTGCATGCCAGCCTATACTTTAGTCTCACATGGCAGCCCATCTTCTATTGTGAATATTAGCGATGACATTAGCAATAGCTAATACCATCACTAAAAATAATTTTTTTATTTAATTTATGTTAATTAAGTATAATTAGATATTAAAAAACTAATTAATTAAATTTTAATTTAATTAATTAGTGATATATTTAATTAATTAATTAATTAATTAATTAGAAGTATGAAACTTGGGTCTTGGCATGTAGAGCACTCGGATCGAGGAAAGATCGAAGCAGCATTGCAAACATGGGGTCGAGGCATGCCCTACATGCTTGGGCCTCGAGTTCCAACTGGCATCCAAGACATCCAACCCGCACGCATCTTATAGCTTAGGCTAAGGGAAGGTGCCGGTCAGCATTATGAATATAGAGTCGGGAC
Source organism: Cocos nucifera (assembly GCA_006176705.1). Lineage (NCBI taxonomy): Eukaryota > Viridiplantae > Streptophyta > Magnoliopsida > Arecales > Arecaceae > Cocos > Cocos nucifera. The sequence continues at coordinate 314,144 of QRFJ01001083.1, read as the reverse complement.
ATTTCCTGCGTGCTCGGGCCTTGGGTCCCAACTAGCATTCAAGGCATCCAACCATCGTGCACCCTATGCTCTTAAGCCGATGGTATTAATTTTTTAAAAAAATTGCATTGCTTGAAACCATAAACCCATCTTTTGATTAATGTACATATTCTAATTTAGTTAAATTAATTTTAAATTAATAATATTTAATTAATTTAAATTAATAATATTTAACATAATTAGTTTTAAATTTTTAGGTCAAACTCAAGGAGGGATGTGGCTGTCCAGTCTGGCCCATTTTCTGTCCTATTTGCTATCTCACTCGATGCTTAATTTAGAACCTATAGGATGGATTTGTTTGGATGCCATTCTAGTGTGCTCGCACGGTCTAGTCGTCTAGTATGCTCCAATTCTGCATGCATGGGATGCACATCCTAACTGTCCCCATTCGCAATGATATCATTACAAATGGGGACGGTCTGTACCCACGTCCCGTGCATGCAGACTTGGAGCATGCTAGATGACTAGGCCGCACAAGCATATGAATTAAATACCATTTTTAAGTTATGATTTTATTTTTTAAAAAAATTTCTACTCCTAGTTTGTAGCTCGAGGAGGTAGTCGGGGGCTCAGAGAGTTTATGATGACTGCTTGCGCGAGATGCATCAAAATGGAGATGATGCATTTCTATTCTTGTTGTTGTAGTTGCAAGGCAAGCTTGGATGGTCTGTTATATCACAGACAACCACATGCAGTGACCTCATGGTTAAAGGTGTAGAGGAACTTATAATGCCTTATTTTTTATTAGCAGATTTGAGCCTTCTTCACATTTTCATATATTGAGATTATAATGTATTGCTAGATGAGAATCAAACAATGCCTGAATCAAGGGACCAGCAGACCAATGCATTATCATGTACTGCTGGATGAGAATCATTTTCTACTAATACATTGTAGATGAAAACTAATAATCTTTGTTATATGTGAGTTAAATTTTGATCGTCTTGTTATGTTTTGATAGATATTTTATTTGGATCAATTTTTAGGTTATCTGCTTGCTTTGATTTTTATTTTTATTGAGAACTTGTTTTACATAAGCTTTATTGGCCAACAAAATACGTCATTTTAAGTCTTGCATTGCCTTCCATAATTGTATAATTAATTTGATGGATCTATTTATTTTTATTTTTAGAGATTACATATTATATCTTCCAAAGGTTGGAGCCATTCTAGCTAAGGATAGAGCTCTTGAGGAGAGAACGATCATGTGGCCAGCTCACATGGTTCTGCATCTCTCACATCGAGCGATAAATTTTAACACTTTAGATATTCTCATTTATGTTATTTTATCCTTTGTGAACTAATATAATATTCTTTACATTAGATATTTTATGATCAACTTCAGACGACAGGAAGTCACTAGTGACCCCACAATTACATGCAGTAGCGACCACTCTTAGACACAGAGTCATGGTCGAGGCCCCACCTAGGTCATGGCATCTCCAACTTAGCTAGAGGATAGAGAGCTCATTCACGTTCAGAGCCACTTGTAAGTACTACTAAAGAGAAAATCCTATTTTCTGGATCAGATTCGTTTAGATCTGATTTGATCAAAAGAAATATTTCAAAAATTTTTCTTCTTAGATCTAAATCAGATATGATACTTTTTTAGATCTAATTAGATGGATCTAATAAATAAATTAAATTAGATTTAATTTGTACCTTGTTGTTGGATAATTCTATTACCCTATGATGATCCTACTGATTACCTGAGGTTTTAGATGCAGCCATGTAATTGCCTGGCCTCTATCGATATCCACTCGAGCAGGATCTGGAGATCTCTTCCTTCTCAATCTATCCTCCAAATATCAGATTTGGATCTGATCTTGAAGGTCTTCAAAATAATTTTGAAGATCTGGTGTCGTCTCTTGCAGCAGTGCTGCCTTCTTCCTTTCTTATCGCCTTTCTCTTGCCTGGATCGCATCTTGGGCATGGAGAGGAGAGAGAAGATTAGAGGTAGGCATGGAGAAGAGGGGAGAGGGGCTATGTGGCATGGGCAAGGAAAGAACTCTTTGAAACCTAGGTGCAGAAAGGATTTATATAGACCCTGCTGCGCCATGCAGTGCCACATCATCCTAGCCAATCACGTTGCTTCATGCAATCAAATCTAAATCTGATTGGTAGGATGACATCATCTGATCCAATCAGATGAGAGCCCCACTCAAACATCCTTAGGTGGCACAAAGACTGGTCAATGTAGAGTTTTAGGTGCCACCTAAGTTTATTCCATGAAGCAATTTGGAGTCCCATCTAAAGGGAAAATCCTGATTTTTTGGATCAGGTTCGTTCAGATCTGATTGGATCAAGAGAGATATTTCAAAATTTTTTTTTTTGAATCTAGATTAGATCTGAGATATTTTATATCTAATTTTATAGATCTAATAAAATAAAATAAAAGAAAATTAAATCTGATTTAATTTTGTATCTTTTGTTGGGTAATCAGATTATCCTGTGATGATCCTACTGATTGCCTGAAGTTCTGGAACTAGCCATGCAAGCTCCTGACCTCTATCGGTATCCACTTGGGCTGGATCTAGAGATCTTTTCCTTCTTTATCACCACTCCAAATATCAGATCTGGATCTGATTTGGAGGATCTTTAAAACTCCTTTTGAAGATCTAAAATCATCTCTTGTAGCAGTGTTGCCTTCTTCCTTTCTTGTCACCTTTCTCTTGCCTGGATCACACCAAACTGGAGCCCAAATCTCCTTGGGCATGTAGAGGAGAGAGAGGACCAAAAGATAGCGTGGAGGAGGGAGAGGGGCAGCCTTGGGGAGTGGGCTAAGGGAGAACTTCTGTAAAGCTTGGTGCAGATAGGGTTTATATAGATCCTGCTGCGCCATGCAGTGCCACATCATCCCGCCAATCACATTGCTTCGTGCAATCAGATCTAAATTTGATTGGTGAGATGACATCATCTGATCCAATCAGATGAGAGCCTCCTCAAATCATCTTTAGATGGTGCCAAGACTGGTCAAAGCTGAGTCTTAGGCGCCTAAGTTGATTCCAAGAAGCAACCTGGAGTCCCATTTATATGGGACTCCAGGCATCCCTATCCATGGGTGCATGCCTCCCTAGACGTGCGCCCCCTCCTTTTCAATTTCTAGCAAGGGGACAAGCCCGTATCTGCTCTCCTATAGGTGCATGACACATGGGTAGATGTCTAAGTGTCGAAGGTCAATGTTTGACCAAAGTCAAAAGACAAGAATTAGCAGGTGATTGAAAATGGCAGGTGTTGTCTCAAATTTATCTCATAAATTAAGACAATCCTTCTGACTTGGACAAGCTCCAGTCAGGCCAAGTAAAGGTACCTAAGTGAGTACAAATATATTTGGCTAAATCGAGATAACTTTTAATAATAGTAGAAGGAGAACGTTAGGCTCAATCATGTGCTAGCATGATTTCCTTGAACCTAATTGAATCTTATTCAAATCAATTGAACTGGATTAGTCCAATTGATGATATCTAGATCCAAATCCTTATTTGTGTGACCTAGTTAGGTTTAGTTCTGTATGGTAATAGGATATGTCATGATCTCTATCATCGACATCATCAAAATACCTTTCGATGGATTAGAACTTATTCTGATTCATACAACTAGAATGATCGATCATCCAAATCATTCTAATTGCTTCCAAAATCCACCAGTGACATCTCGCAGTATATGGTGGTAATCCATCAAAACTAAAAATGAACCTCTTGGTGTAGCTACCTATGTGATTAAGTTCTTCTATCCTGAGCCCTGATCAGATTAGGGTTAAGGTGAACTCGTCAAACCCTAATTTTCGTCATATAATTTAATCATTCGATTCAAGTTCGATGTGAAAACCTTAATAGAAACTCTTTCTATTATTTCACTCTGCCATGGTCATGGGCTTAAGGACTTGATTCTCATGGCTCATGATCCATGTTCATAGGGCTGCTCTTCATCCACTGAGGTAGATAGATCCCTCTTGTGCAAATCCATTCCTAAATGAACATGCTATAGCAACATACACCTTAGGGTTCAAACGAATGGTTAGAGAGATGTACGACATGGTGTTGTTCAAAACTATAAAACCCTCAAACGGTGAAACTCGTCCGCATGCGCAGATCCTCAAGTCAATAGAATCAACACACATCAAGCTGATAGGTGCTTCGAGGCCAATGCATCGACGAAAGGTAGACTTCCTATGACTCCTCGAGGTAGTCAGCTCAGTTGCTCGTTCTCAAAGGAGTACCTATTACTTCTCGCTTCTAGTGTCTCTACATCGTAGATCAAGACTCATGCTACAATAAAAAAGCGATTGTACACAATCTCCTCTGATCAATCACCATCCTCATGATGACCTATGTCGGGGTAAGCTTTTATGAGTTATATAATGTTTCTTATATTTCAACTCTTGAAAATAAAATTTATTTCATCTACATAACTCAAGAGATGTATCACAGAACACTAAATATACATTTAATGATAGAAAATAATCTATTTATTATTTATAGTCAAAATTATAGTTTTTGCCACTAGAAGTATATTTACAAGTGTCAGTTACACATATTTTGGCTTCTATGGCACATATTATCTAACAAAACTCTCACTTGACCTAAAGCTTAATTGACTATAAATCTAAGTCCCATCTTCTCAAGGTGGGCTTTATCTATCTTCTGTGCGCCCAATGATTTTGTAAGTGGGTCTGTCGTGTTATTTGCGGAGTCGACTCTCTTGACCTCGACGTAATTCTTCTCGAGGTAATCGTGGATGAGGTGGTATCGCCGCTTGATGTGCTAAAATTTTTGGTGAGACCTTGGCTCCTTAGCAAGGGCTATAGTGCCATTGTTGTCATAGTATAGAGGAATGATCTTTGATGGCATCACTTCGATCTCTAAGGCAAACTTCTTGTACCAAAATGGCTCCTTTACAGCTTCTAACGTAGCAATAATATTTCTGCTTCATGGTGGAATCTCTTGATCTATTTTGCTTGAAATTTTTTCAACTGACAGCTCCACCATTACACACAAACAGACTTCTAGATGTCGACTTTCGATCATCTATATCGGACATAAAATTCGAGTCTGTATATCCCTAAATTTGGAGTTCTCCATTGCTAAAGACCAACAACATATCCTTTGTTCTTCTCAAGTACTTAAGGATATATTTCATAGAAGTCCAGTGTTCTTCACTTGGATTCGACTGATATCTGCTCGTGACACTCACAGCATGGGCTATATCAGGTTGTGTACATAACATGGCATATATGAGGTTCCCTATTGCTGAAGCATAAGGGATCTTGCTCATGCATTCTATTTCCTCAGGTGTGCTAGGGTATATCTTCTTGGAAAGATGAATGCCATGTCTGAAGGGTACAAAATCCCTCTTAGAGTTTTTCATGCTAAATCTCTTTAGCACTTCCTCTATGTACATCTTCTATGAAAGTCCTAGCATTCGATTCGGTCTATCTCTATAGACCTTAATTCCTAGAATAAAGGATGCTTCTCCTAGATCTTTCATGGAGAATTCTTTAGATAACCACTTTTACTATGGTC
>QRFJ01001083.1:262765-308558 GCA_006176705.1 Cocos nucifera | reverse complement strand
TACCTCTCAGAAGGATGGAAAATCCTTTCCGATCTATGAGGTAGAGGAGGTAGTGATTGTATTGGCTCAACTTGATTTGGTTTCATTTGGTCCTTAGCTCGTTGCTCTTGTGAGACTTTCTCCTCGAGCTTAATCTACTTTTTAATGCTGCCATCTTGAATAAACTATTTTTCAAGAAAGATGGCATGCTGACTCACAATCATGTTATGATTTTTTAGAAAGTAGAAATAATATCCTAATGACTCTTTAGGATATTCTATGAATCAAGCTCTAAAGGACCTGAAGTCTAACTTGTCTGCTTGTTGTCTTTTGACATGAGCCGGACAGCCCTAAATTCTGAGATGACTCAGACTTGGTTTCTTTCCATGCCATATCTCATACAGTGTGGTAGGAACAATTTTAGAGAAAATCTTATTCAGTAAGTATATTGCAGTTAATAGACTATGTGCCCAAAGAAAATCAGAAAAGTCTGTGAAGCTTATCATGGATCGGATCATATCTAATAGGATCTGATTCCTCCATTCTGAAATTCCATTGAGTTGAGGTGTTCCAAGTGGAGTCCATTAAGAGATTATGCCATTTTGCTTTAGATAGTCAAAAAGTTTCCGACTAAGATATTCACCTCCTCGATCTGATCGAAGAATCTTAATGGATTTTTTAGTTTGCTTTTTGACTTTATGTCTGAATTTCTTGAACTTTTCAAAAGCTCAGACTTGTGTCTCATAAGATACACGTACCCATATCGAGATAAATCATCGATGAAGATTATGAAGTAGACAAAATTGCCTCTAGCCAGCACATTAAATGGGCCACACACATCAGTATGTACTAGGGCAAGTAAATCCATGATCCTTTCTCCATGTCCTACAAAAGGGAGCTTAGTCATTTTGCCATGAAGACAAGATTCACAAATTGGATATGACTCGAAAGTCAACGGACTTAATAGCCCAATTTTCTCTAATTTGTTAATCCTATCTTCTGCTATATGACCTAGTCTAAGGTGCCATAGATACCTATCATTTGGACTATCTCTGGGTCATCTTGTTCTTATGGCATTCATATTTTGCTTGATATTAAAAATAGATACATCAATATGTAATTGATAGAGATCGTTAATGAGGAAACTACTTGCAATTTTATTTCTTTCATAAAGAATATTATAATAATCCTTAAGAAAACTAATTACATAGCCTTCTTGTGCTAAACATGAAATAGAAATCAAATTTCTGCTTACAGCTGGCACATAGTAACAATCCCTAAGTACTAAATCTAAGCCAGATAGTAGTCGAAGAGGATAGGTTCCCATGGCTACAGCAGTAACTCTTGCTTCATTTTTGATGCATAGGATCATCTTACCATCCCTCAGTCTCCTGCTATCCTCAAGACCCTACATGAAAGTGCACAAATGAGTACTAGAATCAGAGTCAAGCACCCAACTGGATGTAGAAGAAACTATAAGATTAGATTCAATAACGAGCATACCTCCAGAAGGACCTACCTTCTTATTCTTCAGGGTGGCTAGGTATGAAGGGTAGTTTCACTTTCAGTGGCCATCAGTGTTGCAATGGAAACATTTTTCCTTGTCAGCGGCCTTCTTCTTCGACTCTGCCTTCTTTTTCTTTCCACCTTCCTCCTTTTGCCTTTTCATAGACTTCTTCTTTTTTCCAAAAGACTTTCTCTTGGAAGAAGTCCATTCCATAGCAAGCACTGAGCCTTTAGAACCTTTCATAGAAAGCTCAGCAGTAACCAACATATTCATAAGTTTGGCCAGAGTACTCTGAAGTTTATGCATATGATAGTTCATGATAAATTGCTCATATGCATCAATCAAGGATTACAGAATTATGTCATTCTATAGATTTTGATCTAACTTCACTCTGAGCTTCTCAATCTCTTCCAAATCTTTGATCATTATCAGATAATGATCTTGGACCGACTGCCCATCATGCATCTTAGCCTTAAAAAGTTGTTTAGTGACCTGATATTTGGCTGCACGACTCTATTCACCAAACAGCTCTTACAGGTGAGCCAACATTTGGTAGACGATCTTGATATCTTCATGTTGGTGCTGAAGCTCATCAGATATCAAGCCCAACATGTAGTATCTAACTTTGTTATCTTCATCCATCCATTTATCAAGAGATGCTCTCTGTTCAGCGGATGGATGGACTGGTAAGATGGGGGGATCCTGGTCCAATACATGAGTTAACTTCTCAGAACCTAAAATGATTTTGAAGTTTCAGAGCCAATCCTTATAATTAGGTCCGATCGGTCTATGGGTGTCCAGGATACGGCCTAGTGGGTTGGATGCAAGCATTTTTCTATAGAGAGTTAAAATTTTTAGTTAGATTTTGTAATTAAGACTTAACTAATTTATTTAGTGAATTTATTTTTAAACAAATTAGCTTCCACTATTTTCTTGGATCCCTACACTCTCTTTGTAGAGATGCGAAAATCTCCATGATTAATGATTTCAAGTGGATGGTGCAGTCTCACCAACTGACTCATCACCTCACCTAACAGTTATTGATGATGGGTTAGCTAATGAGTGAACAACTCTTATCCAATGATTCTCTAATTATGGTGTACCCAAACTTGGTCTCTAATTCATGAATCTCACCGTGCCTGGAATATTGATTCACTCCTTAGTTAAGTCAGACCCACCATTTGCATAGATTGGATTTCTAATTGGGTCTCTCACCGTATCCAGAATATTGAGCTCAATCCATCCTTCAGCCCGTAGCATCCAATGCCTAATAGATATTATTGCATCTTTTTGGTGCAACTGAACCACTGTGACCAACCGAGAAGAATCAACCTGGGGAAGGGCCCGCATATCTACAATGGTGGAAGACCTTAGACTTAATTTTTTTTAGAAAGATTTGATTTAGGTCTCTTTAAACTTGACTTAGAATAGCCATAATAATTATGACTAATCTAGTGGCATGGGTTAGCTCGAATTGTTAACTACCTTAGATCAGGACTGGGTCGACAAATATGGCTAGGTAAGTGAGACCGGTGGAAGGGATATGCCATTAACTCAATAAGAATGCATTTGAGTCGAGTAGCTTTCAATTAAAAATCAGTCGGTCGTATCTACCAAACTGACCTTAGATACCAAATTATTGAGCTAGAACCAATCAGGTTAGCCTATAATTCAGACTCTAACCACTGAGCCTAATTAGGTCTTAGCTTGATCGATCACTCACGTGATCGATCTTGACCCAGACTTAATCCTATTAGGCTGGTCAATTTAAGCACTCTTGATCCCATCTAACCAACTCTTGATTCGATTTGATCAACCGTTTAGACCTAATTGAGCTACCCCTATCTGAACCCAATTTTATGAATATATCTTAAATCTAAAAATTCTTAATTTTTAGACTTAACATATTTTATAATATTAATTCTTAATTAAGTTTAGGATTCACAAATAAAATATATAAATAAAATCCTTGAATTTCAGGATCTAGAGTTTTGCAGAAAATAAGTTTTTGGATTTTTGATTAAGGATGAACGTGCAGCACCCCTACACATCATAAGAACATCCCATCGAATGGAAGGAGGGGGTATTTAAATCCTACTTTATTCTTATGATCGGAAGGCTAAGGAGAGCGTCTTAATCAAAAATATGAAAACTACAAAACTAGTTAGATCTACATCATATGTCTTATATATAAAAATTGATCTAATTATAAACATGTTTTGCATACATCTCATGTATCATATGATGCATATTTTTTAGATCTAAATTATCTCATAATCATCTAAAAAATTAAATTTAAATTGATCATATCATAATAAATTATATTCTAGATAATTATGTAGAACCATTCTATAACTAGTCTAAACATGCATTCATCATATCTTATATGAACAAAAATTAAATAATTTTATTTTTTATTTTTTAGATATTATTATAATATTTATAATATTAAAAAATAATAAATAAATAAATTTAAAAATTATAACTTAATTAAATTAAATTATGATCATCAAGACTATACATAGAATAATTCTATTCTACAACTAGTCATGCATCTTGTACAACTTAGATCTAAATTATTTAATTTCTAATTTTTTTAATTTTAGATCTAATCACATCTCATGTGACATCTAAAATCATCTAATTATTAGATTAAAATTAGATCTAAACTATTTATGAAAACCTAGCTCTGATATTAGTTGAAGGAAAAATCCTATTTTCTGGGTTAGGTTCGTTCAGATCTGATTTGACCAAGAAAAATATTTTAAAATTTTTTTATTTTAGATCTAAATTAGATTTGATACTTTTTTAGATCTAATTAGATAGATCTAATAAATAAATTAAATCAAATTTAATTTGTACCTTATTATTGGGTAATCTTATTATCCTATGATGATCCTGCTGATTGCCTGAGGTTCTGGATGTAGCCATGCAATTGTCTGACCTCTACTGATATCCACTCGGATAGGATCTAGAGATCTTCTTCTTTTCAATCTATCCTTCAATGATCAGATCTAAATCTGACCTTGAAGATCTTCAAAATAATTTTGAAGATCTGGTGTCGTCTCTTGCAGCAGTGCTGCCTTCTTCCTTTCTTGTCGCCTTTCTTTTGCCTGGATCGCACCAAACTGAAGCCCAAGACCTCTTAGGCATGGAGAGGAGAGAGAAGATCATAGGTAGGCATGGAGAAGAGGGGAGAGAGGCTATGTGGCATGGGCAAGGGAAGAACTCTTTGAAACCTAGGCACATATAGGGTTTATATAGACCCTACTGCGCCATGTAGTGCCACATCATCCCAGTCAATCACGTCGCTTTATACAATTTGATCTAAATCTGATTGATAGGATGATATCACCTGATCCAATCAGATGAGAGCCCCTCTCAAACATCCTTAACTGGTGCCAAGACTGGTCAAAGTAGAGTTTTAGGGGCCACCTAAGTTTATTCCATGAAGCAACCTAGAGTCCCATCTGTATGGGACTCCAGGCATCATTATCCTTGGGCGCATGCCTCCCTAAGCGTGCACCCCCTCCTTTCCTCTTTCTAGCAGGGAGACAAACTCTCATCTGCTCTCCTATGGTGCATGACACATGGGCAGATATCTAAGTGTCAAAGGTCAATGTTTGACCAAAGTCAAAAGACAAGAATTAATAGGTGATGAAAAATGATAGGTGTTGTCTCAAATTTATCTCATAAATTAAGAAAATCCTTTTCTAATTTAGATAAGCTCCAGTTAGGCCAAGTAAAGGTACCTGAGTGAGTCCAAATATATTTGGCTTAGTCGAGACAACTTTTAATGATTGTTGAAGGAGAATATTAGGCTCAATCGTGTGCTAGCATGATTTCTTTGAATCTAATTGAATCTAATTCAAATCAATTGAATTGGATTAGTCCAATTGATGATATCCAAATCCAAACTCTTATTTGTGTGATCCAGTTATATTTAGTTTCATATGGTAATGAGATATGTCGCAATCTCTATCATCGACATCATCGAAACATCTTTTGATGGATCAGACTTTTTTTTTCAAACAACTAGAATGATCGATCATCTAAATCATTCTAATTCCTTCTAAAATCCATCACTGACACCTAGCAGTATATGGTGGCAATCCATCAAAATTAAAAATGAATCTCTCAGTGTAGTTATCTGTATGATTAAGTTCTTCTATCTTGAGCCTCGATCAGATTAGGGTTAAGGTGACCTCGTCAAACCCTAATATCCGTCATATGATTAATCATTCGATTCAAGTCCAATATGAAAATCTTAATAGAAACTCTTTCTATTATTTCACTCTGCCATGATGGACTTGATTCTTATGATCATCATAGGGCTACTCCTCATCCACCAAGGTAGATAGATTTTCTATTGGTGCGATCCAATTCCTATAATGAACATGCTATAGCCAACATACACCTTAGGATTTCAAATGGCTAAGAGATTGAGTTATGGTGTAGTTAAACTATAACACTCTCAAGGTGACCTACCAATGCACTTCAGATCAAAGAACCAGATATACAACTGTAGCTTCGAGCTAGTCATCGACGAGAAGGTAGACTTCCTAATGACTACTCGAGGTGGTCATGCTCAGTGATCTCGTTCTCCAATGAGTACCTGTACTCTCACTCTAGTGTCTCTACACCATAGATTCAAGACTCAGCTACTATAAAAAAATGATTGTACACCAACCTTTCAAATCAATCATCATCCTCATGATGATCCTATGGTCAGGAGCATTTTATGAGTTAATAACGAAAATTCATGTCTTAAATTTTAAACTCTTGAAAATATGAACTATCATTATTATTAACTCAAGGAATATATCACAGACACTAAATACACATTATGATAAAAAATAATTTATTTTATTATTTATCGTCAAAATTATAATTTTATCCTTAGAAGTGTATAACAAGTGTCAGCCAATTCTGGCTTCTAGGACGCACATATCTAACAACTATAACTTTAATTAATATATTTAGAATTTAGTCATTTTAAAGTTAATATTTATTTTTTAAAATTAATTTTGCAGCACATTTTGAAAGTCTGGAGTATCTCATGTAGTTACCGACATCATCCGATGTTTGATGCCAACGCTCGTGAACGAGTTCTCCAGCTGGCCATCTAGAGCTCGTGATGCACTCTAAGAGATATTTTGGATAAGAATGTTTAATTTTTAAATTTATTGTAGGTTTGTATTCTATTTACTAATACACGGTTGCTTCTACTTGTAGGAATACTATCGATTCAAGACTTCTCAGAATGAGAAGGCTGGCCATCAACCTTCAAGGAGGTGGGCACATGGAGGTTCAAAGATGGTCTATATAGCCTTCGATAGTCTGCCATCGAGCATTCTGATTTTTAGTCACCATCAGACTGAAGGTTCTACAGGGATTATTGGATGCGGGTGGATATAGGAGGCCCTTTATGACCAGTGGAGTAGTGAAGAGTACTCTAGTAAGTGATAGAGGGCCCGATAGTACCAGATCATCTAGCAAGATCCGATTACACACATGGGTGATTTCGTTGGCATATATATTATGGCCGACAGACTGGTAAAAAATCTATATCAAAACTCATCACTAGAACTGCATGTAAAATTTTTTATATGTATGCTTTAATTAATTTAATTTTATTATTTTCTTATTGTAGATATGCCAGCAAGTCATCCTCCAGGCTAGCTGTGATTATGGGAGGCCATACACCAGTCTAGGAGGACTGGTGATTACTTAGATTTTAGGTCATAATAGATCATGATAAAAATTTTAAATTATATTTATTAAGTTGTTAGAAGATCTGATATATATATTAGAACTAATATATTTCTGAACTATATAGGTAGAGTATGTGAAGATGACTTATCTACTCAGCCCCTCGTTGATCTTTAGAGATGGCTTAGGATTACCGAAGGGGTGAGTAGGAGCCAGGTCATAGGATTCGGTTGTAGCTTCGACTATCTAGTAGCTCGATACTCTTTGGTGTCCTCATAGGCCTCGATGTCTCAGACTTGGGACGATGCACACATGGAGGAGGTCATAAAGAGGCTTCTAAGATAGTGATCTTAGAGCTTCCAGAATGTCATCCATAATATGGTTGTGGAGATTCTCTAGGATCCGCAACTGTGCGACCAACTAGGCTAGTTGTCCCAACCATTACATCAGGTAATTCAAGTAGTCAACTCTTTTACTTATTTTAAGTTTTCATATTTAGAAGCTTCATATATTTAGGCTTGAGCTGGGGAAGAGGATGTAAGGGCTAAAAATTCAATCCAACCATTCAATTGATGGGCTGGGGGGATTTATAGCTCCATATAATCAAATGAAATGTATAGGAACAATCAATTTGAGAAGAAGAAATGTATCAAAAGATTCATCTCCACATCAAAAGATACTTATTCATATCAAAACTTATTAATAATATTTTATTTTTCTTCATTTCAGGATGGTAGGACTTCTATCTCTCATCCACCAGCTGCTAGAGAGGAGTAGAAGGACGAGGAGGAGGATCTGACCTGATTTTCTTTTATTTTGATGTATTATATTTTTAATACTACTTATAAAATTATATAATTTATACTTTTAATATAATATAATTAATTTTTTATTTATAATTATCATATTATTATTGGATTTTAATTATAACATATGTTAGGAATTATAATTGATTATGATTAATTAAAATAGATTTTAAAAAATACTATTATGGATTTTTTAAAAAAATAAATTTAACTATTACTAATGGCATTAGCCATTACTAATAATAAAATATTAATATATTTTTTAAAAAAAAATAAAATTAACTATTACTGATGGAATTAGCAATGACTTAAGCCATTGCTAATAGTTATTAGCAATGAAATTTATGACAAAAAAGCCATAGCTAATTATTTTTAAATTTTTTTAATATTTTATTTAAAAATTTAAAAATAAATAGCAATAGAATATAGTCATTGTTAATACTATCACTAATAACTAGTAGTAGCGACGACTAAGAAACCCATCGCTAATAATCAAAATTAGTGACTAGATTTTTTTCGATCATTAATTAGTGATGGGATACCATCATTAATAGTATTAGCGATGGTAATTAGCTATCACTAATAGTCTAATTTCTTATAGTAATTATAAATATGGGTACTATTTTGGAAGTGAGTATAGAAGTGAGAGTTAATAGTAACAATAGAGTTTAGATATAGATTCATTATTATGTTTTGCTGGATTATTATTTGAGATGTATTTGATATAAGATTTGTTAAATATTATTGAAATTTTGTGAAAGATTAAAGTTGACATAAATAGTTAAAATTTGAACTTAATATATTATAATTTTCATTATGGTGCATTGATATCTTGTTTGGAATGCCTTACATGAGAGCTTTTCATATGTTTGCGGTTGTTGTCATGACCTCTAGACTTGCGATCTTGGGTCATAGGTGTGACAATGATTAATGGCATTTTCACTCCCAAATCTAGAAAAAGATTGGGATGACATAGCTAAGAAAATAGGCCAGCTTAATGCAAAGGCCATGAATATTCTATATTGTTCCTCAAATATAAATGAATTCAATAAGATTTATACTTGTATGTTAGCTAAAGAAATATAGAATTTATTAGAGATTATCCATGAGAGTATCCATCAAGTCAAAGAATCTAAAATAAATATGTTTATTTATATATTATTTAAGATTGAACAAAATAAATCTATTACTGAAATATTTACTAAATTTTTTGATACCATTAATGATCTTAAGAGCTTAGAAAAATCTTATACTCAAGTAAATTTATTGGTAAAATTCTCAGATTACTTCCTAGAGCTTGGAAAGTCAAAGTTACAGCAATTTAGGTGATCAAAGTCCTCAATATACTACATCTAGAAGAACTTCTTGGTTCTTTCAGGACTCATGAGTAAACCATGAAGTAAAATAATGAGGAGGAAGCCAAGGAAAAGAAGTGTATATCCCTCAAGTCCACAGCTAAAAATGAAGATGAAGGTGAAGAATCAAAAGAATGGGATAATGATGAAAACATGGCTAATCACTTAGAAATTCAGAAAGTTAATGAGAAAGAAAAGATAAAATTTTAGAAAAAATCCTTCATGAAAGATGGACCTAAGAAGCAGAAGAAGAAGGAAAAAGAGCATCACAAATGCTACAAATGCAAAAAGCTCGTGCACTTCAAGGCCAATTACCTCCTCAAGAAATTCTCCAAAAGAGTCAAGAAGAAAGCAATGATAGCCACTTATAGTGATAGTGAGATTCTAGCTTGGATGAAGAAACTCAAGAAGTGGCAAACTTATGTTTCATGACATATGAGGAGGTATGTCTTGCAGTTTGAGAAAGAAAAAGAAGATGGAATCTTGATAGTAATTGCTCAAGGCATATGATAGGTGATAAGTTATAATTTGTCACCCTTGAAGCTAGGGAAGGAGGAGTGGTAATCTTTGACAATAATGGTCATGATACATTATTGGAATGGCTGACATTTGTATCTTTCCTACCTACATTGAAAATAATTTATCAATAAATGGTTTCAAATATAACTTACTTAGTATTAGTCAACTTTGTGACAAAGATTTTAAAATTATTTTTGAATCTTTAATATGTATTATTTCTAGTCCCAATGATGAAGACATTATGTTCATTGGATATAAACATAGCAATATTTACATGATGGATTTAGATGATCTTTCCATCAAGAATGGTCAATTCCTAGTTGCAATGAATGTCAAAATTAAGGAGATTAATTGATTATGGCATCGTAGACCAGGATATGCTAGTATGAATTTTATTTCAAAACTTATCAAAAGAGATCTTATAAAAGGCTTATCAAAGTTGAATTATGAAAAGAATAGAATTTGTAATGCTTACTAACTTGGAAAATAAATAAGTTCTTTCAAACCTAAAAATTTTGCTTCAACTTCCAGACCTTTGAAATTAATTTATATGGATTTATTTGGATCTACTACGAACACAAGCCTAGATAGAAAAAGAATATAGACTTGTGATAGTTGATGATTTTTCTTGATTTACTTGGATTTTATTTTTGGCATAAAAGAATGAAGCACTTTCTATATTTTCAAAGTTTTATCAAGAAGTCTTAAATGAAAAGAATTCAAATATTATTTGTATTAGAAGTGATCATACAACCAAGTTTGAAGATCAACAATTTGAAAGTTTTTGTAATAATAAAGGTATTGAACATAATTTTCTACATCTAGAATACCTCAACAAAATGGGATTGTAGAAAAAAAATATAATATTGAAAGAAATGGCCCATACCATATTGTATGAAAATAATATTCCAAGATATTTTTGAGTGGAAACAATTGATACAGTATATTATATTTTGAATTATGTTTTGATTTGATCGACTTTAAAGAAAACTCCTTATGAGCTTTAGAAAGGAAGAAAATCTAATATTTGCTACTTTCATATTTTTTGTTGTCAGTATTTTATTTTAAATAAAAAAAATAAAATTAAAAAAATTGATGCAAAGTCAAATAAATGTATCTTGCTAGGATTCTCCTTATCTAGTAAGGCTTATAGAATCTTTAACAAGATAATTTTGGTTGTTAAAGAATCTATTCATATTATATTTGATGAAATTAATGATATTTCCTTAGAAAAGGATGATGTTGTTGCTGGTCCTATAGGAACCTTGGACAAACGAATGAAAGATCTTACTCTAAAAGAAACCTCAACATAAAAAGATGAAAGAAATGATAAGGACGTAGAAGATGAGGATGAACCATGAGAATACTCAAGGATATGGTGAGAATTTACCTAAGGAATAGAGGTATGTCTTTGGACACTCTTGAGATCTTATTATTAATGATCCATCATAAGGAATAAGAACTAGCATTTTCTTTGGGAAATGCTAGCAACCATTTAACTTTTGTATCTCAAATTAAATCTTAATCTATTGAGAAAGCTGAAAATCACCTTAACTTAAAAAATACTTAATCAATTTGAAAAAAATAATATTTGGATATTAATAAGTAGATCTATTGATCATCTTATAATTGAAACTAAATGGATATATAGAAATAAACTAAATAAAACTAGAGTAGTTATAAGAAACAAAGCTAAATTGATAGCTAAAGAATATAACCAGAAAAAAAGAATTGATTTTGATGAAAACTTCACATTTGTAGTTAGACTAGAGGTCACTAGACTATTGCTTGCATTTGCATGTTACATAAATTTCAAACTTTACTAAATGGATGTTAAAAGTATATTTTTTAATGGATATATTGCTGAGAAAATATATATTGAACAACCTCCTGAATTTGAAAATTATACTTTTTCAAACCATGTTTACAAGCTAAATAAAGAATTATATGGTTTGAAACAAGCACCTCATGCATAGTATGAAAGGTTAAGTAAATTTTTATTTAACAATAAATTTATTAGAGGATGCAATATTATTCTTGAAGAAAAGAAATGATAATTTATTAGTTCTATAAATTTATATAGATGACATAATGTTCAGTGCTACTAATAAAATTCTTTGTCAAGAATTTGCTAAATTAATATAAGGAGAGTTCGAAATAAGCATGATAGGAGAATTGAATTTCTTTCTTAGTCTCCAAATTAAGCATACCAAGGAGGAGATTTTCATCAATCAAAGCAAGTACATAATAGAAATTCTTAAGAAGTTTGGGATAGAGAATGCTTAGCCAATTGGCACCCCCCATGAGTCCTTATGCCAACTTGACAAAGATGAAATGGTAAGAGTATCAATCTCAAGCTATATCAAGATATCATTGGATCTTTACTCTATCATACTGCTAGTACGTTGGATATAATATTTAGTGAATGTATGTGTGCTAGATTTCAAGCTAATTCTAAAGAATCTAACTTTCTTGCTATTAAAAGAATTCTTAGATATTTAACTAGTACTATTAATATTAGATTATGGTATTCTAGATATTCTTCTATTGATTTAATTGGATATTCTAATGCTAATTATGCTAGGTATAAACTTGATAGAAAAAGTATTAGTAGAACTTTCCAATTTTTAGGAGTTAATTTAATCTTTTAGTTAAATAAGAAATTAAATTTGGTAGCATTATCAATGACTGAAGTTAAATATATTATAGCTGGAAGTTATTATGCTCAAATCTTATGGATTAAGCAATAGCTAGAGGATTATACCATTAAACTAAATACAATTTCTATAAGATTTGATAACAAAGAGCAATAAATCTAACAAAAAATCTAATTCAGCATTCAAAAACTAAACACATTAAAATAAGATATTATTTCATAAGACATCATATTCAAAATGATAATGTAAAGCTTGATTTCATGAGCACCGATAGGCAATTAGCATATATTTTCACCAAATGCTTAAGTGAGGAAATATTTAGCTTGATTAGAAAAGAGTTAGAAATTATTGATCCCCTAAGTGATTTTGATGATGACCAAATATTTGCGCATATGATTACTAATAATTTTTCTTTAAGTATTCCAAAGATTGAAAGAAAGAGAGCTCTTTGACCAAGACAAGAAAGAAATCAAATGCAATTCAAGTCAAGCTCACATGACCACTTTTTGGAGCCAAATCTCATTCAGAAAGACCTTGGAAAGAATTCAAGCCAACTTTATAAAATTTGGAGTCATCTCCAAGATGTTTGGCATATTGGTACAATGGCTTGGCCTGAGGTAGAGACGAATCGAAATCAACTCGAGTCATCTCCATCTCAGGAGATAGATATCTTGTTTCGGTGCACTAAGATTGAGACATCTCCAAGTATTTTCTAGTGCTCTCAAAATTATGGCAAGATGACTCCAACAAATCTGAGGAGACTCCATCTCAGAGGTAAAAAAAATTTTAGAAAGCTATTTATCGGGCACATGAGAGCGAGATGACTCTGGAGCAGCTAAGGGTACTTGAACTGGAATCGAGTTGACTCGTAATCAACTGAGAGGACTCAAAATGTGCTGATAGCCTTCAATGGATAGTTTTGCAATGGATTTTTTCCTCTCTCAATAGCTAGTTCTCACCTCCAATGATCAGAATTATGGATTTTTGGACTTCAATCATTTCAAACTTGGTAGAAATGATCCAAATACAAAAGAAGAGCAAAGAGACATTTAAAGCACAAAAAAATAAAGAAAAAAAAGAGAGAACTTTCAGTTTTTAATGTTGGAAAATGTGTCCTATAACCAATCGTTAGCCTGTTGATGGTTAAGCTCATCTAGTAAATGTAAATAATTTATAATGAATAAAATATTAATTTTGACTTTTTTTAATCACAAGTATATATCTTCTAATGAACTCTTATATTGTGATAAAGTTCTTAGGACTATTTATATTCGATAAAGAAAGAATTTATCATTTAGTCTTTAAAAATTACTACTATAAAAATGGTCTATGGCAGCGCTTACTATGGCAGTAATTTTCAAAACTGCTGTAATAGCAGCTACGGCAATGATTTTTGTTAACCGCTACTATAGCTCAGACCTATAGCAGCAGTTTTTGTAACCGCTGCTATAGGTCTGATATATAGCAGTGGTTAACAAAAATCGCTATCGAAGGTCGGATCTATAGCAGTGGTTATAAAAAACCCCTACCATAGGTCGACCTATAGCAGTGGTTCATTATAACCACTACCATAAGTCAGACCTATAGCAGCGGTTAGTAGGAACTGCTGCTATAATCTAATTTATGGCAGCTGTTAATTATAATCACTGCCATATATTTTTTTCTTTTTTTTAATATTATATAACTTTAAAATTTAATATCCATCTTTATCATTTATTATCTAAATAATTATCATTAGAGTGTCATCACAAAAGATCACCTCGATCCGATGGCCCTAGCTTCGTCGATCAGAAAAATTTGATTTTGATGACCACGAACAATGATGCGATGATCTGATAGATGGAGACCTCCAATGGATCTAAAAATCTATAACGATGATCTCGATGATGTTTGTAGCATACTATCAAAGTTTTACTTTAATCGAATATCATTATCTTGTTAAATTTAGTATAGGTTAGTTTCGACCGTTAAATGATAAATGATTGATCAAAGGACCAAGCGGTGTCCAATTATGAGATAATCTTTTTTATAAATGATCTTGGCTACTGCTTTAATCATTTTTTATGGTGGTGATTATAAAATTTAACTCATGAGATGAAGAATGATCTAAAACTATATATCTTCTGATAACCATTCTGAAACTTCACTGATTATTATGCTCGTGCTTTTGCAATATCTGCTTAACATGAATAGTTTATATGAAAATGATTTAAATTTTACTATCATTGCCATATAAAATATTTAAAATTATAACAAAGATTA
Organism: Cocos nucifera; assembly: GCA_006176705.1. Classification (NCBI taxonomy): domain Eukaryota; kingdom Viridiplantae; phylum Streptophyta; class Magnoliopsida; order Arecales; family Arecaceae; genus Cocos; species Cocos nucifera. Next base: position 293,761 of record QRFJ01001083.1, on the reverse strand, counting down.
TTTAACTAAAAAATTATCTCATAATTGGACGCCATTTAACCCTTTGATCGCTTATTTCTAATTTAACAGTCGAAATCATTCCATACTAAATTGATCATGATAACGATATCCGATTGAAGTAAAACTTTGATAGTATGCTATAAATATCATCGAGATCATCATTGTAGGTTTTCAAACTCATCGAAGGTCTTCCTCAATCAGATCATCGCATCGTCATTTATGATCGTCGAAATCAAAATTTTTTGATCGATGAAGCTAGGGCCATTGGATTGAGGTGACCTTTTGCGACGATACTCTAATGATAATTATTTAGATAATGAATGGTAAAGATGAACATGAAATTTTAAAATTATATAATATTTAAAAAAAAAGAGAAAAAAATTATTTTTCACTTATGGCAACGGTTATCAAAAATTGCTGCTATAGATCTATAGCAGCAGTTATAGAATCACTGCCATAGATCTATGGCAGCAATTTTGGATAATCACTGTCATAGATCTATGGCAGTGGTTTGATAATCATTATCCTAGGTTAGGTTAAAAATCTCTAATTTTTTTTTAAAAATCACTGCCATAGATCTATGGCAGTGATTTTATAACCGTTGTCGTAAGTTAGGTTAAATTTTTTTTTTTTTTTTTCTCCCATGCGTGCTTAATCTCTCTTGCTCTCTCTCTCTCCCCTCCTCTTCGTTATCGATGAGGCTCCTCCCCCTCGGTCAGCATCGCCCCTCCTCCCCCCCGATCGACGTCGCCCCTCCTTTCCCCTCGGTCGGTGCCGCCCCTCCTTCCTTCCTCTCCAACCCCCATCCACGACCGCCCCTCCCCACCACCCGCCACCCCCACCCCCACCCCTCCATCTGACCCCCCTCAGCCCCCAGTGAAACCCCCCCTTCGGCGAACCCCATCCACCCTCACTCGGCCCCTGCAAAACCTCCCTCCGGTGAATCCCCCTCCACCCTCGCTCGGCCCCTCGCAAAAACCCCCCCCGGCCCCTCCATCCGACCCTCCTCGGTCCCTAGCAAACCCTCCTTTCGACGAACCCCCATCCCATCCTCCTTCGACCCCCACGAAACCCCACCCCCCCCCCACCACCACCATTTTTGACCCTACCCCGATCAAGTGCGAGGCCTCCTTCGGCCTCCTCATCACTATGCCCCCCTCCCCCTGGTCCCTATCCCGACTGTCCCTGCTCTCTCTTTCTTTTCTCTTTTTCTCTCTTCTCTATCTCACTATCTTGCTTTTGTTTCACAGGTTACCTCTAGTGCCATCGTCCTCCTCTAGCATTATCGTCGACGATCCTTGGAGCTTTCGATGCGACCCACTCTCTTTAGCCATAGATATAATTTTTTTTTATTTTATAATATTATTTATTAATTATATATATTTATAAAAATTTATAGAATATTTATAATAAATATTATAATTATTATAATTATCTACATGCCATAGTTTTTGGATCGTACCGTAGTGGTAGCCTTGGGCCGCGCCATGTCGGCGGCTGTGGACTAGATCTGTCAATGGGTTGAATCCGAATCAAAATTTGAATATTCAGATCTGGACATAATTTTAATTACTGATACCAGATCTGATTCTAAATATCCGATGGATCTATACTTGAGAGAGGAAGGAGGGGGTCCGGCCTTATCGCCATCATTAGGAGGGAGGGGGTCCAACCTCGCTGCCATCATTGGGAGGGAGGGGGTCCGACCTCTCCGACGAGGGAGATCGAGAGAGGGGAGAGTGGGAGATCGAGAAGAGTGAGAGAGGAAGGGAGGGGGTCCAGCCTCGCCGACATCACTGGGAGGATGGGGTCCGACCTTGTCGACGAGGGAGATCGAGAGAGTGAGAGAGGAAGGGATGGGATCTGGCCTCATCGATGAGGGAGATCGAGAGAGGGAGAGAGAAAGATTGAGAGATGGAAAAGCTGGGAGGGAGGGATTCAACCTTGCCGCTGTCGTTGGCGAGAGAGATCGAGAGAGGGAGTGATCGAGGGGATGGCACACAGCCAAGCCGGTTCGGATACACAGCCAAGCTGGCTCAGGCCATGATCGAGCTGGTTGGGGGAGGACCCTAGCCGGATGTCTCAGGCATGGAGCCATCTATCTTAAGCATGGAGCCAGCTCGGCTTTTGAGCAAATAGAATTTGATATGTCATGATGTTATATTGATTAATGTTCATTAACATTGCAGGTCACGATGGCACCGAAATGCCATCTAGCTTTCACCCCTATCCCTCAATGGGTTATGCACAGTTCAGCATCCGAGGAGCAGTCGGAGCATACTTCATCCACCGGCATCTACTCTACCGATGGCATCTACTTTACCGACGGCATCTACTCCATTGGCAGCTGAGCCTCTACCATTGCAGGCATTTGAGTGTATGTTTTTATTATATTAGCACAACTTTATTTTTTATATAGTATTTATACACTTATATATTTGCATTACATATTTGCATTGCAGGTGCATTATCCAGTCGGATATTTCATGGTCCCACACGTATGGCACACATGTGAAACTATCAGCATCAGGTGATGGTGCAGTATGATGCGGAGGGGACGTCGGTAGGGGAGATCGCATGGGAGATGCATTCCTTTTTTGGAGTGCTTGTAAGGCGGTCGAACATCATTCCCATAAAGCCCAGAGACTGGCGTTTGATGGATGCTGCCATCAGGGATCGAGTATGGGAGAAGATATGGGTAAAAACATGCATCTTAGTTATATTTATATATTTTATATGTTTACACTATATATATTTGATTAAAATAATTTTATAACTAATTTTTGATAAATTTGTGCGGGGGAGATATGACTTCTTCGATCATGAGAGGGCTCGAGACATCCAACTAAAGAAGATCAGAGAGTTGTACCGAGGTTACAAGGTCAAGCTCCATAGAGGATGGCTTGAGCACCGACGAGACACTCCGGAGGAGCTTATTCCCTGGATACAGGACTATCCTCCGAGTCAGTGGGAGGGGATGGTTAGACACTGGAGGAGCTAGAAGTTCGAGGTAAAATTTCTAACTTTTAAATTTTTTAATATGCTTAAAATTTTATTTAAATATTTTTTAAATATTTATTATTTATTTTAATACTTGTTAGACTATCTTCCATCAGAATCAGAAGAACCGTGCAGCCCAGGAGTATACGCATACTCTAGGCTGCGAGTCTATGGCCAGTCGTATGCATAGAGAGGTGATTAATTCTAAATCTTACTAGATAAATTAAATTCATATTTTTTATCATCTTTCTAATAAATTTATTCTTTGTTATAGCTGATAAGAGATGGAGTGATGCCCAACCGTAGTGAGATCTTTTGATCCAACTGCACAGACAAGATGGGCAGGCCGATGAACATCATGATCGGGCGTACTTTTGTAAGTATTAAATATATTAGTATATATGATTAGTATTATAGTATTTTTTATTAAATTTTATTTTTATTTATAATTATAGAATCAATTAGATGCGCTCACGAGCGAGGGCCCGGATACCTCTGGGCCCCATGACCATCTGTCTCAGGTCTTGGGTCCTGAGCACTCTAAGAGGATCTAGTGTAAACTCGGACACATGCCGACGAGCTAGTAATCCAAGGCGAGCATCTCCTCACAGACTTTCGATATCGTCAATCGGGAGGTGCTTGAGGAGGTGTTGGCACGGGCAGATCATGCTGCGACGTGGGCAGATCGAGCTGAGGAGCACGCTTCTCATCTGGAGGGCATCATGAGAGATATGATGTCGATGCTCAGTGCGTATTTTGGAGTCATAGACTTCGAGGATATATTGGCCCACCTTCTAACTCCAGCTCCGACTCTGGCTTCAGCTCTGACTCCCGGTGAGGACGAGGACGACAACGATGATGCAGATTTAGGAGACTTTTGATGTATTTTACTTTTGTAAAAAATATTATAATAAATTTTATTTGATAATAAAATTTTAGCATTTCAGAATAATTTTTATATTTATTATATTTTCTTATATTATATATCTATATTTATCAGATAAAATATATAAAAAAATAAAAATTTTATTTTTTAATTATTCAAGATCTATGGCAGCGATTTTATAACCATTGTCATATCCATGCCAACCGCTGCCATAGGTTCAATGTCAACCGCTACACTAGACCTATGGCAGTGGTTAAAAAATCGCTGCTATAGATTACCTATGGCAGCAGTTATGTAACCACTACTATAGATATCCTGTGGTAGCGATTACATAACCACTGTGATAGGTCGATCTATTATAATGGTTTATAAACCACTACAATAGATAATCTATGGCAGCAGTTCTAACAACCGCTATAACAATCGCTGTTATAGAGCTATGGCAACGACCATAGTAGCAGTGGTTAGAAAACCGCTGTCATAGCCTACGGCAATAATTTTTTGGACTACGACAGCTGTTATAGACTACTGTTGTAGCCCTTTTTTATAGTAGTGAATATTCATGACCAAATAATATGTTATTACTTAGGATGATAATATTTATCGAGTGTAGGTCATTTGTGCCATATGGATTGGTTGTCCTCTTAACTAAGGAGTGTGGAGACATTGGTATGGCATGTAAGTAAGATATATGGGTACATCTCAGGACCAACTCTGAAGCATTCTACTATCAAGAATTGCTCTGATGGGATATGGATATAAGTTTCTCGAACTTGAGATCACCATGGTGACTTGCAAGCAACTCACTATGCTTTGGTGTCGGACTATCTAAATTTTTAATTTAATGATGGAAGGTTTCTAGGTACAGTCAAGTACTTGTGAAGTTGATAAGTGATCAAGATGGGATTGACCACTCCAGCAGCTTGGAGATAATGCATCATTGTATTTTAATTTGGCAAAATCTATTAGATATGTGTGCCTTAGAAGTCAGAATTGGTTGACACTTGTAATACACTTCTAGGGGCAAAATTATAATTTTGACTATAAATAATAAAATAGATTATTTTCTATCATAAATATGTATTTAGTATCTGTGATACATCCCTTGAGTTAATGGTAATCATAATTCATATTTTCAAGAGTTGAAAATTTAAGACATGAATTTTCGTTATTAACTCATAAAATGCTCCCGATCGTAGGATTATCATGAGGATGGTGATTGATCCAGAAGATTGGTGTACAATCATTTCTTTATAATAGATGAGTGTTGAGTTTACAATGTAGAGATACCAGAGCAAGAATACAGGTACACATTAGAGAACGAGGGCACTGAGCGTGACCATCTGAGCAGTCATAAGGAAGTCTACCTTCTCGTCGATGACTGACTCGAAGCTACAGTAGTGTGTCTGATTCTTTAACCTGAGGTGCATCGGCAATTCACCTTGAGAGTGTTATAGTTTGACTACACCATGACTCAATCTCCTAGCCATTCAAAATCTTGAGGTGTATGTTGGCTATAGCATGCTCATTATAGGAATTGGATTGCACTAAGAGAAAATCTATCTACCTCGGTGGATGAGGAGCAGCCCTATGAGGATCATGAGAATTAAGTCCATAAGCCCATGGCTATGGTAGAGTGAAATAATAGAAAGAGTTTTTATTAAGATTTTCACATCGGACTTGAATTGAATGGTTAAATCTTATGACAGAAATTAGGGTTTGACGAGTTCACCTTAACCCTAATCTGATCGAGGCTCAGGATAGAAGAACTTAATTACACAAGTAGTTGCACTGAGAGGTTCATTTTCAATGTTGATGGGTTGCCACCATATATTGCTAGGTGTCACTGGTGGATTTTGGGAGCAATTAGAATGATTTAGATGATCGATCATTCTAAGTTGTCTAAATCAGAAGAGTTTTGATCCATCGAAAGGAGTTTCGATGATGTTGATGATAGAGATCATGACATATCCCATTACCATACAGAACTGAACCTAACTGGGTCACACAAATAAGGGTTTGGATTTGGATATCATCAATTGGACTAATCTAGTTCAATTGATTTGAATAAGATTCAATTAGGTTCAAGAAAATCATGCTAGCACACGATTGAGCCTAACGTTCTCCTTCTACTATCATTAAAAATTATCTCGACTGAGCTAAATATGTTTATACTCACTCAAGTACCTTTACTTGGTTTAATTGGAGCTTGTCCAGGTCAGAAAAGGATTGTCTTAATTTATGAGATAAATTTGAGACAACACCTGCCATTTTCCGTCACCTGCTAATTCTTATCTTTTGACTTTGGTCAAACGTTGACCTTTGACACTTAGACATCTGCCCATGTGTCATGCACTCATAGGAGAGAAGATAGGGGCTTGTCCCCTTGCTACAAATTGAAAAGAAGGGGGTGCATGCTTAGGGAGGTGTGTGCCCATGGATAGGGATGCCTGGAGTCCCATACGGATGGGACTCCAGGTTGCTTCTTGGATTCTACTTAAGTGGTGCCTAGGAATAGACTTTGACCAGTCTTAGGCACCATCTAAGGATGAATTGAGGGGGCTCTCATCTGATTGGGTCAGATGATGTTATCCCATCAATCAGATTTAGATCTGATTGCACGAAGTGACATGATTGGCTGGGATGATGTGGCACTGCGTGGCACAGCAGGGTTTGTATAAATTCTATCTGTGCCTAACTTTTATAGAGTTCTCTCTTAGCCCATGCCCCAAGGCTGCCCCTCTCCCTCCTCTAAGGCAACTTCTGGTCCTCTCTCTCCTCTCCATGCCCAAGGAATTTTGGGCTCCAGTTTGGTGCGATCCAGGCAAAAGAAAGGTGACGAGAAAGAAAGAAGGCAGCACTGCTGCAGAGATGACTGCGGATCTTCGAAAGGAGTTTTGAAGATTCTCCAAATCAGATCTAGATCTAATATTTGAAGAGATGATAAAAAAAGAAGAAGATCTCCAGATTCAGCTTGAGTGAATACCGGTAGAGGTCAGGCACTTGCGTGGCTAGATCCAGAACCTCAGGCAAACAGTAGGATCATCAAAGGATAATCTCATTATCCAACATCAAGGTATAAATTAAATCAAATTTAATTTATTTTTATTTTTATTTATTAGATCTATAAAATTAAATCTAAAATATTTTAGATCTAATCTAGATTTATAAAATTTTTTTTTGAAATATCTCTCTTGATCCAATCAGATCTAAATGAATCTGACCCAAAAAATTAGGATTTTTTCTTTAACTGGTATCAGAGCCAGGTTCTAAAAATTATTTAGATCTATTTTAAATTTAATTTTTGATCTATTAAATAGGATATTTTAGATGTCACATGAGATGTGATTAGATCTAAAATTAAAAAAATTAAAATTAAATAATTTAGATCTAAGTTTTACAGGATGTATGACTAGTTGTAAAATAGAACTATTCTATACATAGTCTTGCATGTTCATAATTTAATTTGATTAAATTATAATTTTAGATCTATTTATTTATTATTTTTTAATATTATATTATTATAATAAGATCTAAAAAATAAAAAATAAAATTACTTAATTTTTGGATCATATGAGATATGATGAATGCATGTTTAGACTAGTTGTAGAATAGTTCTACATAATTATCTAGATTAGAATTTATTTTGATGAGATCAATTTAAATCTAATTTTTTAGATAATTATGAAATAATTTAGATATGAAAATATACATGATATGATACATGAGATGTATGCAAAATATGTTTATAGTTAGATCAATTTTTGTATATGAGATATATGATGTAGATCTAACTAGTTTTGTAGCTTTGTATATTTCTGATTAAGGCATTCTCCTTAGCTGTCCGATCATAAGAATAAAGTAGAGTTTAAATTTCCTCTCCTTCCATTCGATGGGGTGTTCTTATGATGTGTAGGGGTGCTGTGCGTTCGTCCTTAATCAAAAATCAAGAACTTTCTACAAAATCCTAGATCCTAAAACCCTAGGATTTAATATACATATGTTGTTTATGAACCCTAAACTTGATTAAGAATTAAGATTATGAAATATTAATTAGATCTAAAATTGAGAATTTTAGATTTAAGACATATTCATAATATTGGGTTTGGGCTTGGATAGCTCAATTAGGTCTAAGCGGTTGATCAAACTGAATCAAAAGTTGGTTATATGGGATCAACAGTGCTTAAATTGATCAGCCTAATAGGATTAAGTCTGGATCAAGATCGAGTCACGTGAGTGATCGATCAAGCTAAGACCTAATTAGGCTCAGTGGTTAGAGTCTGGATTGTAGGCTAATCCGATTGATTCTGGTTCAACAATTTGGTGTCTAAGATAAGTTTGGCAGATACGATCGACTGATTTTTAATTAGAAGCTACTCGACTTGAATGCATTCTTGTCAAGTTAATGGCATATCCCTTCTACCGGTCTCACTTACCTGGCCATATTTGTTGGCTTAGTTTTGATCTGAGGTGGTCAATAATCCGAGCTAACCCATGCTACTAGGTTAGTCATAATGGTTATGACTATATCAAGTCTAGTTTAGTGAGACCTAAATTAAATCTTCCTAAGAAAAGATTAAGTCTAAAGTCTTCCACCATTGTAGATGTGCGGAGCCATCTCAGGATTGATTGTTCTCGATTGGTTACAGTGGTTCAATTGCACCAGGAAGATGCAACCATGTCTATTAGGCATTGGATGCTACAGGCTGGAGGATGGATTGGGCTCAATATTTCAGACACGATGAGAGACTCAATTAGGAATCCAATATGTGCAAATGGTGGGTCTGACTTAACTAAGGAGTGGATCAATATTTTGGGCATGGTGAGATTCATAAATTAGAGACCAAGTTTGGATGCACCATGATTAGAGAATCATTGAACAAGAGTTGTTCACTCATTGGCTGATCCATCATCAATAACTATTAGCTGAGGTGATGAGTCAGTTGGTGGGACCGCACCACCCACTAAAAATTATTAATCATGGAGATTTTTGTATCTCTATAGAGAAAGTGTAGAGATCTGAGAAAATAATAGGAGCTAATTTATTTAAAAATAAAATCTCTAAATAAATTGGTCAAATCTTAATTATAATATCTGATTAAAAATTTTGACTCTCTATAGAAAAATGTCTGCAGTGAATCCACTAGCACATATCCTGGATACTTACTGAACCCAATTACAAGGATTGGTTTTGAAACTTCAAAATTATTTTGGATTCCAAGAAGTTAACTCATGTATTGGACTAGGACCCTCCCACCTTACCAGTTCATCCATCCGTTGAACAAAGAGTGTCTCTTGATAAGTGGACGGACGAAGATAACAAGGCCAGATACTACATATTGGGCTCGTTGTCTGATTAACTTCAGTGCCAACATGAAGATATCAGGACTGCCCGCCAAATGTTGGCTCACCTATAAGAGCTGTTTGGTGAACAGAGTCTCGCAGCCAAGTATCAAGTCACCAAATAATTTTTTAAGGCTAAAATGCATGATGGATAGTCAGTCCAAGATCATTGTCTGATGATGATCAAGGACTTGGAAGAGCTTGAGATGCTCGGAGTAAAGTTGGACCTGAATCTGCAGAATGATATAATTTTGCAATCCTTGACTGATGCATATGGGCAGTTCATCATGAACTACCATATGCATAAACTTCAAAATTTTCTGATCGAACTTATGAATATACTGGTTATTACTAAGCTTTCTATGAAAGATTCTAAAGGCTCAGTGCTTGCTATGGAATAGACTTCTTCCAAGAGAAAGTCTTTTAGAAAGAAGAAGAAGTCTATGAAAAAGTAGAAGGTGGAAGAAGAAAAGAAGAAAAAGGCAGAGCTAAAGAAGAAGGCCACTGACAAAGAAAAATATTTTTATTGCAACAATGACGACCATTGGAAGCAGAACTATCCTACTTACCTAGCCACCCTGAAGAATAAGGAGGCAGGTCCTTCTGGAGGTATGCTCATTATTGACTCTAATCTTACGATTTCTTCTACATCCAGTTGGGTGTTTGGTTCTGGTTCTAGTGCTCATTTATGCACTTTTATGCAGGGTCTTGAGGATAGCAAGAGGTTGAGGGATGGTGAGATGATCCTACACATCAAAAATGGAGCAAGAGTTGCTATCGTGGTGGTGGGAACATACCCTCTTCGACTACCATCTGGTTTAGACTTAGTTTTAAAAGACTGTTATTATGTGCCTGCAGCAAGCAAAAATTTGATTTCTGTTTCATGCCTAGCAGTAGAAGGCTATGTAATTAGTTTTCTTAAGGACCATTGTAACATTCTTTATAAAAAAAGTAAAATTGCAAGTGGTTTTCTTATTAACGATCTTTACTAGTTACATATTGATGTATCTATTTTTAATATTGAGCAAAATGTGAATGCCATGAAATGACCTAGGGATAGTCCAAATGATAGGTATCTATGGCACCTAAGACTAGGTCATATAGCAGAAGATAGGGTTAATAAATTAGAGAAAATTGGGCTATTGAGTCCATTAATTTTTGAGTCATATCCAATTTGTGAATCTTACCTTCATGGCAAAATGACTAAACTCCCTTTTATAGGATATGGGGAAAGGGCCATGGATCTTCTTGCCTTAGTACATACTGATGTGTGCAGCCCATTTGATGTGCCAGCTAGAGATAATTTTATCTATTTCATTATCTTTATCGATGATCTATCTAGGTATGGGTATGTGTATCTTATGAGACACAAGTCTGAAGCTTTTGAAAAGTTCAAGAAATTCATATATGAAGTAGAAAAATAAACTAAAAAATCCATTAAAGTTCTTCGATCAGATCGAGGAGGTGAATATCTTAGTCGAGAATTCTTGGACTATCTTAAAAAAAATGGCATAGTCTCTCAATAGACTCCACCTGGAACATCTTAACTCAACGGGATTTCAGAATAGAGAAATCAGACTCTATTAGATATGGTCAGATCTATGATGAGCTTCACAGACCTCCCTGATTATCTTTGGGGATACTCTTTGTTAATTGCAATATATTTATTGAATATGGTTCCTTCTAAAATCATTCCTACTACAACGTATGAGATATGGCATGGTAAGAAACCAAGTCTGAGTCATCACAGAATTTGGGATTGTCCGGCTCATGTCGAAAGACAACAAGCGGACAAGTTAGACTTCAGGTCTTTTAGAGCTTGATTTATAAGATATCCTAAAGAATCATTAGGATATTATTTTTACATTCCAGAACATCATAATATGATTGTGAGTCGACATGCCATCTTTCTTGAAAAATAGTTTATTGAAGATAGCGGCATTAGAAAGCAGATCAAGCTCGATGAGAAAGTCTCATAAGAACAATGAGCTAAGGACCAATTGGAATCAAATCAAGTTGAGCCAATACAATCACTACCTCCTCCACCTCATAGATCGAAAAGGATTTTTCATCCGTCTGAGAGGTACTTAGGTACTATTTTAGAGAAAGTAGAGAAAATGTTTCTCGTAGGTAATGGGGTTCATGGTGATGATCCCAAAACCTATAACGAGGCAATATCGAAATCGACTCCGAGAAATGATTAGAGGCAATGAAGTCATAAATTGACTCGATGCACTCAAATCGAGTCTGGACCTTGGTAGATCCACCAAAAAGTATAGTACCTATTGGGTATAAATGGATCTACAAGAGAAAGATTGGTACAGATTGGAATGTGGAGACATTCAAAGCTAGATTAGTGGCAAAAGATTATAGTCAGCGTGAAGGCATTGACTATCAGGATACCTTTTCGTCAGTAGCTATACTAAAATCCATCCGCACATTGCTTGCTGTTGCAGTCTATTTTGATTATGAAATATGGCAAATGAATGTGAAAATGACATTCTTAAATGGATATCTTGAGAAAGATATCTATATAGAACAGCCGCTAGATTTCACATCCAGTGATGCTGATCACAAGGTATGCAAGTTGCAAAGGTCTATATATGGACTTAAGCAAGCATCTCAGAGTTGGAACACTCATTTTAATGATGTGATCAAATTGTTTGGTTTCATCAAAAATGAGGAGGAGCCATGTGTCTTTAAAAAGGTTAGTGGAAGTGCTGTTGTCTTCCTCGTATTATACGTGGATGATATCCTCCTTATTGGGAATGATATTTTCATATTAACCATAGTTAAAATATGGTTATCCAAAGAATTCTCCATGAAAGATCTAGGTGAAGCATCCTTTATTCTAGGAATTAAGGTCTATAGAGATAGACCGAATAGGATGCTAGGACTTTCACAGAAGATGTACATAGAGGAAGTGCCATAGAGATTTAGGAAGGAAAACTCTAAGAGGGGATTAGTACCCTTCAGACATGGTATTCATCTTTTTAAGAAGATGTGCCCTAGCACACCTGAGAAAATAGAATGCATGAGTGAGATCCCTTATGCTTCAGCAATAGGGAGCCTCATGTATGCCATGTTATGTACACGACCTGATATAGCCCATGCTGTGAGTGTCACGAGTAGATATCAATTGAATTAGGTGAAGAACACTGGACTTCTGTGAAATATATCCTTAAGTACTTAAGAAGAACTAAGGATATGTTGTTGATCTTTGGTAATGGAGAACTCCAAGTCCAGTGATATATAGACTTGGATTTTATGTCCGATGTAGATGATGAAAAGTCGACATTTGGGAGTCTGTTTATATATAATGGTGGTGCTGTCAGTTGGAACAGTTCCAAGTAAATCGTGATAGTGGATTCCACCATGGAAGCAGAATACATTGCTGCATCAGAAGCTATGAAGGAGGCATTCTAGTATAAGAAGTTTACCATAGAAATTAGAGTGATGCCATCAAATTCCATTCCTCTACTGCAATAACAATGACACCATAGCTTTAGCTAAAGAGCTGAGATCTCACACAAAATCTAAGCACATCGAGCGGTGATACCACCTCATCCGCAATTACCTCGAGAAGGATTACGTTGAGGTCAAGAGAGTCGACTCCGCAGACAATGCGGTGGATCCACTTACAAAGTCATTGGGCCAGCAAAAGATCGAAGCCCACCTTGAGAAGATGGAACTTAGATTTATAGCCAATTGGCTTTAGGTCAAGTGGGAGTTTGTTAGATATGTATGCCCTAGAAGTCAGAATTGGCTGACACTTGTAATGCACTTCTAGGGGCAAAATTATAATTTTGATTATAAATAATAAAATTAATTATTTTCTATCATAAATATGTATTTTGTATCTATAATACATTTCTTGAGTTAATGGTAATGATAATTCATATTTTTAAGAGTTAAAAATTTAAGACATAAATTTTTGTTATTAACTCATAAAATGCTTTCGACCGTAGGATCATCATGAGGATGTGATTGATTTGGAAGGTTGGTGTACAATCGCTTCTTTATAGTAGATGAGTCTTGAGTCTATAGTGTAGAGACATCGGAGCGAGAGTACAGATACTCGTTAGAGAATGAGGTCACTGAGCGTGACCACCTCGAGCAGTCATAAGGAAGTCTACCTTCTCATCGATGACTGACTCAAAGCTGCAGTAGTGTGTTTGGTTCTTTGACTAGAGGTGCATCGACAGTTCACCTTGAGGGTATTATAGTTTGACTACATCATGACTCGGTCTCCTAGTCATTCAAAATCCTGAGGTGTATGTTGGCTATAGCATGCTCATTGTAGGAATTGGATTGTACCAAGAGGAAATCTATCTACCTCAATGGATGAGGAGCAGCCCTATGAGGATCATGAGAATCAAGTTCATAAACCCATGGCCATGGTAGAGTGAAACAATAGAAAGAGTTTCTATTAAGGTTTTCACATCGAACTTGAATCGAATGGTTAAATCATATGATAGAAATTAGGGTTTGACAAGTTCACCTTAACCCTAATCTGATTGGGGCTCAGGATAGAAGAACATAATCATACAGGTAGCCACATCAAGAGATTCATTTTTAGTTTTGATGGGTTGCCACCATATACTGCTAGGTATCACTGGTGGATTTTGGAAGTAATTAGAATGATTTAGATGATCGATCATTCTAGGTTGTCTGAATTAGAAGAGTTCTGATCCATCGAAAGAAATTTTGATGATGTCGATGATAGAGATCACGACATATCCCATTACCATATAGAATTGAACCTAACTAGGTCACACAAATAAGGGTTTGGATCTGGATATCATCAATTGGACTAATTCAGTTCAATTGATTTGAATAAGATTCAGTTAGATTCAAGAAAATCATGCTAGCACACGATTGAGCCTAACGTTCTCCTTCTACTATCATTAAAAGTTATCTTGACTGAGCCAAATATGTTTGTGCTCACTCAGGTACCTTTACTTGATCTGACTAGAGCTTGTCTAGATCAAAAAAGGGTTGTCTTAATTTATGAGATAATTTGAGACAATACCTACCATTTTCCATCACCTGCTAATTCTTGTCTTTTGACTTTGGTCAAGCGTTGACCTTTGACACTTAGACATCTACCCATATGTCATGCACCCATAGGAGAGTAGATAGGGGCTTATCCTCTTGGTAGAAATTGAAAAGAAGGGGGCATATGCCTAGGGAGGCGTGCACCCATGGATAGGGTTGCCTGGAGTCCCATATGGATGGGACTCCAGGTTGCTTCTTGGATTCTACTTAAGTGGCGCCTAGGAATAAACTTTGACCAGTCTTAGGCACCATCTAAGGATGAATTAAGGGGGCTCTTATCTGATTCGATCAGGTGATATCATCCCATCAATCAGATTTAGATCTGATTATACGAAGCGACGTGATTGGTCGGGATGATGTGGCATTGCATAGCGCAGTAGGGTCTATATAAACCCTATCTATGCCTAACTTTTATAGAGTTCTCTCTTAGCCCATGCCCCAAGGCTTCCCCTCTCCCTCCTTCATGCCAACTTCTGGTCCTCTCTCTCCTCTCCATGCACAAGGTATTTTGGGCTCTAGTTTGGTGCGATCCAGACAAAAGATAGGTGACGAGAAAGAAAGAAGGCAGCACTGTTGCAGAGATGACTGCAGATCTTCAAAAGAAGTTTTGAAGATCTTCTAAATTAGATCTGGATCTGATATTTGGAGAGATCATAAAGAAGAAAAAGATCTCTAGATCCAGCTTGAGTGGATACTGGTAGAGGTCAGGTGCTTGCATGGCTAGATCCAAAACCTTAGATAAACAGCAGGATCATCAAAAGGTAATCTGATTACCCAACATCAAGATATAAATTAAATTAGATTTAATTTATTTTTATTTTTATTTATTAGATCTATAAAATTAAATTTGAAATATTTTAGATCTGATCTAGTTTCATAAGAGAAATTTTTAAAATATCTCTCTTGATCCAATCAGATCTGAACAAACCTGACCCAGGAAATCAGGATTTCTCTTTCAAATAAATCTTGGCCAGGGTAATCCATGTAATGGATTTGATATTTTGAAATATAATGTGGATGACTTATTCAGGTTGACAGTTAAACTCTAAGTCATTCTATGAGCATTCAGGGTCAAGAGGATGAATTATACAATAACCACATTCACATGGGTTCTAGAATGTTGCTTTATACATTTGAGCTATCCGACTGTCGGATAGCATTGCTGGATGGTCACTTCGATTGATATAAAAATTTATTTCTATGCTACTAGCTTAGGTTCGATCCTATGAGATCACACACATTAGAGGTTTCGATCTAATCGAATGGTTGATCAACGATTAAGAATTATTCTAGGATTAAACAGTCAATGCGATTAATGTTTGACCTAATGCAAGTATTGTAGGAGGATTAATTAGCAATCGGATTACTAATTGGCTCAATCTAATTGAGCATTAGAGTTAAGATTAAGTCTAATTGAATGAGATCTGATTAGGCTTGGTTTAAACTTGACTAGATCAAGTCTAATTGATTTATGGGATAAGATAATTGCAAGAAAGAATAATTTTCTATTCAATTAGGACTTATATGTACCTAATTTCTAATTTGATTAGAATTTAAATAAGAATTAAATATAATTTAATCTGATTTAATTGGGTTTTTAGTTGCACTAGAATCATCCTTAATTGGGTTGCACCAATCTTAATTTAATTAGGCTTAAAATTTGGTTTGACCAAAGAATTTATGGTCCCTATTTGATTAGGACTCTCTCTCTTGCGCCAACTCATCTCATGCACCACATCTACCTATGCCCACTCTAATTGATATTTTCTTCAATTAGTATCAGAGCCTAGGTCTATTTGACACGATATTTATGTATATTTTATATTAATTATTTATATTAGATCTAAATTACAATTTGAGATTTAAATTTAAAATTAAATATTTAGATCATACGAATTGATCTTATAAGGTTGTCCTGTTATAAGGTTTATCCTTTATAGTAAAAAGGTTATCCTAGTTTATGCTAATCTAAAAATTAATTATAAATATATTAGATATGATCTAAATAGATTTATATTTTAATAGATTTAAAATTTAAAATAAATAATTTAGATTGCATGGACTGATCTTATAAGACTGTCCTGCTATAAGGTTTATCCCTTATAGTGAAAAGATTATTCTAGTACATACTGATCTAAAAACTAATCATAAATATGTTAGATTTGATCTAAGAGGATTTATGATTTAGTAGATTTGAAATTATTTCAATCTAAATTTTGTTATCATGAATACATTTAGATTAGATCTAAAATAGATTCATGATCTTGTTTATGATAAGTGCATATTATTTAGGAATTAAATATGCAATTGGTTGATGTTAATGAAATGAGCTGACCTATTTCTAAAATGAGTTGACCCATTTGTTGGACATAATTAAGTTATAAAAATATTTTATAAATATATAAATTATTTTTGAAAGGTTGAACCCCAACCCTCAGCCCAATACTTAATTAAGAATTAAGAGTTATTGATTAGGATCTAGAATTATGAATTAAAGATTCTAAGACAAAAATCATAACACATGGGTTAATGGGTTAGAGTAAATTTGGTCCATTAATTGAGTTAGATCTAAGGTTAGATTAAAGAATGGACTTAATTAGAGTAATTGACTAAATCTAATCAAATATTATCTTAAATTAGGTTAATGACTCTATAAATCAATTATAATAGTTATAGTTGGTCAAGTTCATGTCTTTAATGAGAACCAAATGGACTTGATTCTTGGCTAAGTGGTCTAGCCCGAACTATTAGGTGAATCTAATTGAACTAATTAACCAATTGGTGTCTAAGATAAGTTTGGCAATTTATGATCGGTGGTCCTTAATTGGGAGCTATTGACACTGATTCGGTCTTTGACAAGTTAATGGCATATCCCTCCCACCAATCTTACTTACCTAGCCTTCTTAGTGAAATTATGTTTTGATTAGATTATTTGACAATTTGAGCTAACCCATGTCAAATAGGTAAATTAGTGTGACTGATTTAGGTGCCCCTTGACCAGCTTATCTATGGTCTCCATTAATCTGACTTGGTGAAGTTAGTGGAAGGATCATAATTAGCTGGTTAACCTTCTCTCTTCTCTTGAATCGAGTTAATCAAATTCTCTAAAATTATTAGATCTTTAAAATAAAATAGTTATGATGATAACTAGATCATAGCCTTCCATTAAGTTGAGTGATAATAGGTCCACTAGTTTGATTATCATTGGAGGCCCAAAGGACTGGTGCTTAATAGCTATTAGAATTATCATTCATAAAATGATTACTTGGCCGTATCTCTCTAAATGGTGGTTAGGTTGACCAACCAATGTTGGGTTTAATCATTCATTGGTTAGATGGACCTATTGAAAAATGTGTCCTAAAGTCAATTATTAGCCTATTGACGGTTAAGCTACATTATGTCTGTAATTGATTCATTAATAAATAAAATATATTTTAGTATTTTTTTCATCATAAAGTATTCATCTTCTAACAAACTCTATTATTGTGATGAAGTCCTTAAGACTATTTAGCTTTGAAAAAGAGAGGATTTATCGATTAGTCCTTAAATCTGTTCACGACCAAATGATAGGCTGTTAATAAGGATGACAGTGTCTATCGAGCATAGGTCATTGTATGCCATAGAGGTTGGTTATCCTCTTAACCAAGGAGTATGGAGATATGGATATAGTATATAGGTGAGATGTATGGGTACATCATTATTGAACATGATCAACTCTAGAGCATTCTATTGTCGAAAATGTCTCTAATGGGATAAAGGTATAAGTGTCCCTTAGACCTGAGATCACCTCAGTGACTTGCAAGCAACTCACTGTGCTTTGGTATCGGACTAACTAAATTTTTAATTCAGTAATGGAAGACTTTTGGGCACAGTCAAGTACTTGCGAAGTCAGAGTGTGATCAAGATGGAATTGACCACTCCAAGAGTTGGAGAAAAATGTATCACTGTATTTCAATATAGCAAAACCTATGCCAGGATAATCCATTAGATGGATATGATATTTTGAAATATAATATGGACAATCTTATCGGAGTTGACAGTTGAACTTTGAGGTGTCCTATGAGCATTTTGATCAAGGGGATGAATTATATGGAAACTATATTCACATGGGTTCTAAGGATGTTGTTCTACACATTCGACCTATCTGACCGTCAGGTACCATTGCTAGATGGTTACTTTAATTAGTATAAAAATTTGTTCTTATACTATCAACTTAGGTTGAAACCTATGAGGTCATACATATTAGAGTTCACGATCCGATCGGATGGTTGATCAACGATTAAGAATCGTTCTAGGGTTAAACGATCAATACGATTGATGTTTAACCTAGTGCAAGTGTTGTAGGAGGATCGATTAGCAAGTAGATTGCTAATTAGCTTAATTTGATTAAGCCAAAAGATTAAGATTAAGTCTAATTAAATGTAATTTAATTAAATTTTATTTGGGCTTGATTGGATCAAGTCCAATTGGTTTATTGGATAAGCCAAGTGCAAGGAAGAACTAGTCCTAGTTTAACTAGTACTTGGATCAACCCAATTTTTTAATTTGATTAAAAAATTAAATTAAAATTAAATTTGATTTAATCTAATTTAATTAAGTTTTTAATTAGTTTAGGATCTAATTTAATTAGGTTGAATTAATTTTTGTATGATTTGATTTGAGAAACCATGTTGAACCAAGTCAAAATAAGAATCCAAGAAAGACCGGAAACTTCCCTCCTTGTGCCACCTTAGTCCCAATGCCCACCCTTCACACCCCCTTTGAATTTGCATGAATTCTCCATGCCCAAGAGAAGCCCACCACATCCCAAAGTCCTCTTCTTTCTTTCTTATATGGTAAATTAAGTGTGAATCAAGTCAAAGTAGGAATTGGTTTTGATTTCAAATTCTATGAGATAGAATTTTAGGAAACTAAAACTCTTTCTATAGTGCACCGATTCCATCTAGATTTTTTCTAAGATTTTCATGGATTTTAGAGGGGTTTTTGTGTGACTAAACCTGATGGTCCACAGTAGAAAAGGAGGAGGGGGCACCAAAGAGTTGGGCGCCCCTTATCTTGCCCAATTTGGACATTCCTTGTTTTGGTAATTGACCTGGACAAGAACTCCTCTATATCTCTCTATATAGGATGAATTTTAGGCTGATTTTTGGGTATATTCTAGATAATTGTGAGACCTTCGGGTTGTATGAAAATTAGGGAGAAGGAGTATTGGGGTGTGAGGATTTCATATACACCAATCTAGGTGTCTAGGTGAGAGAACAAGGAAGAAGAAGAAGGGTTCTTTTTCTAGGATTTTTCTTTGATCTCTTCCTCCTTCTTTAGAGATTTTTGAGGGGTGCCACAGGTTCAAAATCTCTTCTTCTTGATTCTGAAAATTGAAGAGTCCAAGATTTGAAGAAGGTGGTTCCAGATCGATCGTCAAAGAAGGATCAACATAGTACTAGCATACTATGTTGATTTCCTGCATTGGACTTCTGATCGTGGTTCGTGGGCTCGTGTGGATGACTCCTAGAGGCTAGACATGTGTGTGGCTTAAAAAATTATCCTCAAGTTTGGATCAGCAAGTTAGAATGTCTAACTTACACAAATAATAGATCAGATCTATTGTTTTCATACCTGCATTAGATGTAGTGTATATACATGTTGATGTGATCAACATGCTTTAGTTTCTTCTTTAGATTTTAATTTTTGATTTAATAACATGCCATGATCATATAATAGATCTTAAATTTAAGATGCTTTCTAAAATTTAAAATTAATTTTGATTAGTTTTAGTCTTCCGTTGCCTGATCTGGAAAAAGTTTCAAGATCTAGCCCTAAAATCTTAAATCTGATTCCATCAAAGCCTAGATTTTTCATTACATGATTATTTAAGCATATTAAGTTGATTTCTTAAATTAGATCTAATTTATAATTTAATTATTAAATTTAAAATTAAAATTTTTGATCATACGAACTACTATAAGGTTGTCCTGTTGTAAGGTTTACCCCTTACAATGGAAAGATTGTCCTAGTTCATGTTGATCTACTTCTAATCATAAATTTATTAAATTTAATTTAATTTTATTTATAATTTAATAGATTTAAAATAATTTTAGATCTAAAAATAAAATTTTTAGATTACACAGACTGCTATAAGGTTGTCCTACTATAAGGTTTATCTCTTATAATGGAAAGGTTGTCCTAGTACGTGCTGATTTAAAATATTGATCATAAAATTTTAAATTAGTTCTAAAAAATTTTATGATCTGATTAAAAATATTTTAATCTAATTTTAATCATCATATATATATTAGATTTGATCTAAGATAATTTATGATTGATTATAGTTGAAATTATTTTAATTATATGAACCTGTTTAGATTAGATCTAAAGTAGTTTCATACTTATTTTACTTGCATATTGATTATGAATCAAATATGCAATTTGGTTGATAGAACCATGTTGTAAAAATATTTTATAAATATAAAAATTATTTTCAAAAAGTCGAACCCCAATCCTCAGTCCAAAACTTAATTAAAAATTAAGAAGTTATTTAATTAGGATCTAGGATTGTGAATTGAAGATCCTAAGACACAAATCATAACACACTGGGTTAAATGGGTTAGTGGAGATTAGATCTATTAATTAGGTTAGACCTAGGGTTAGATTAAAGAATGAACTTAATTAGAGAATTGACTAAATCTAATTAATTATTGTCTTAGATTAGGTCAAAAATTCTCTAGATCAATTACAATAGTTATTGTTGGTCAAGTCCATATCTTTAACGAGACCCAAGATGGACATGATTCTTGGCTATGCGGTCCAGCATGAATTGTTAGGTTGATCTAATTGAAACTAATTAGACCAATTAGTGCCTAAGGTAAATCAGACCGGTGCTCTTTAATTTGCAGCCTACTTACTTAGTCATTTCTGATGGTGTTTAAGGCAAGCTTTGGCAGACCCTCCTACTGATCGAACCTATCTAGTCTCTTGGTGAAATTATGTTTTGATTAGATCACTTGATTATTCAAGCTGATCCATGTCAACTAGGTAAATCAGTTTGATTGATTTAGGTGCTCCTAGACCAGCCTATTAATGGTCTTCCTTAAGCTGACTTGGTGAAGTCAGTGGGAGGATAATGACAAGCTGGTTCATTTGATCTTTCCTCATCTTCAAATTAAATCCTCTAAAATTATTAGATCCCTAAAATGAGATAGTTATTATGATAACTAGATCATAGCCTTCCAATAAAATAGGTGATAATGGGTCCATTAGTTGGATAATCATTAGAGGCCCAAAGGCCTGGTGTTTATCGGCTAATGAAATTATCATTCATTATATGATTTCTTGGCTGCATCTTTCTAAATGGTGGTTAGGTTGGCCAACCAAATTTGGGCCTAATCATTCATTGGTTTGATGGTCTAAGTATGGTCATATTAATGGTTGGACCTAACTGGACCTTTTCAGTGGAGGTCAAAGCCTACTGATTAGGGACTGGGGCTAAATTTAATTACTAAAAATTATTTAGAGAAATAATTAGTTATAAATCTATTCTTAAATATACATGAGTTGGCCAACCAAAGTTGAGCTCGTGTGCAGTCTATATGGATTTTAGTATCCACTAAGAAATTAGGATAACTTCTCGAATTGAAGATAGAGACTACCAATTTGAATAAAATAGTGAGAGAACTTTTTGATTAAAGTCTAAATCTTTAGGTTTAATGAATTAATTACTAATTAGGTTATAATTTTTTTTTGTGCAGATATGGCCACTTCTCTATCGCTTCGATCATTGTTGGATAATGATAAGTTGGTAGGACCCAACTTTGGTAACTGGTACCAAAAGTTGAAAATTATCCTAGAGCATAAACGGATCCTATATGTATTAATGGATTCTGCATCTAAGGAGCCAGCTGTTAATGCACGTGAAATAGTCTGAGACACTTAGCAGAAGTGGCTTAGTGATCGGATCATGGTGCGCTGCATTATGCTGGCTGCTATGAGTGATGAGTTCAGTCGTAGATTTAAGACGGCTCAGCCAAAGGACATGCTTCAAGTGTTGAAAGATTTCTTTAGCACACCCGATGACGTGGAGAGGCATAAGACTACTTGTGCCATCTTCAACACTAAGATGCAGGATGGTACCTCTGTCACTGATGATGTATTGTACATGATCGAGCTGATAGAGCGATTGAGCAAGCTCAACTTTTTCTTGCATAAACAGCTTCGGAAGGATGCAATATTGAACTCGTTGTCCAAGTCTTTTCTCCCATTCCTTAGTCATTTTAGAATGGCAAAGCCTGAAGTAGAGTACTACGAGTTACTGAGGTTGCTTCAAAACTTTAAGAAGGATCACCAACTCCACAAGGAGTCTGTGAACATTATGGGAGGTTCATCTTCTGATTCTCGACTCTTTAGGAAAGAGAAGAAGAACAAGAAGAAGAAAGCTAAGAAGGAGCAAGTTCAGGCTGCGACATCTATGCAGGGCCAGACCAAGAAGATCAAGCCCGATAAGTGTCTAGTTGATTGCTTCTTTTGCAAGAAGCGGGGACACTGGAAGAGGAACTATCCTTAGTACATTACCTCTCTAGATCCGAACAGGCAAAAAAAGAAGCAAGCAATTGCTGGGCAAGATATTTATATGATAACTCCTTGCAATTTCTCTATTTATGATATTACTAACTGGGTATTGAATATCGATAGCCCTTACCATATTTGCAATTCATTGCAGGGGTTGCAGGTCAGTAGGAGATTCGAGCAAGATGAAAGGTTCCTGAACGTTGGAGATGGAAGACCAGTTCTAATTTTAGCTTTAGGAATTTTGAAACTTGTATTTGAGTTCTATACCATTATTCTTAGTAATTATCATTTCTATCCTAGTCTTTTTTTTAGTATTATTTCTGTAGGTCTTCTGGCCAAAAATGATTATGAAATATTAATAAAGAAATAAGTTTGTAATATCATTATGAACGGTATTAATATTTTCTATGGATATTTGAATAATAGTGTGTATATGCTATCACAACTTGTTAACGTAGTCTATTCAACTGGCAAGCACCCTAGATTAGATAGTGTGTCAGATATCTATTTATGGCACTATAGGCTAGGTCATATAAATAAGAATAGGATAAACAGATTGACTCAAGAAGAAATCAGCGAAGTTAGTGATTGTGAATCATTTCTAATCTGTGAGTCCTATCTTTTTGATAAAATGATCAAGTCATCTTTTACTAGAAAAGATGAAAGAGTCACTAAGCTCTTAGGTCTAGTACATACTGATATATGTGAACCAATGAGCACAAGTGCCAAAGATGGATATTTCCACTTCATTCCTTTCCAGATGATCTATCCAGATATGGATATGTCTATCTGATGAAACACAAGTCAGACTCATTTGAAATATTCAAATAATTTTGAAGTGAAGTAGAAAAACAAACTGGGAGAATATCAAAGCCCTTCGATCTGACCGAGGAGGGGAATATCTTTCCAGTGACTTTCTCACATATCTAGGAGAGAATGAAATTCTCTCACAATGGACTCCTCTAGGAACACCACAATATAATGGTGTGTCTGAAAGAAGGAATCAGACTCTATTAGACATGGTCAGATCCATGATGGGTTTTGCTAGCTTATCGATATCCTTTTAGGGATATGCACTCGAATCATCTTATTATCTGTTAAATAGGATTTCAAGTAATTCTGTAGTTAATACTCCATATAAGATATGGACAGGACGTAAGCCAACACTTTCACATCTTAGAATTTAGGGGTGTCCGGCTTATATCAAACGGTTAGTTATAGATAAACTCGGACCTAGGTCTGACAAGTGCACATTTATAGGGTACCTAAAAGAGACCAAAGGATACTATTTCTATCATACTGATGAACAAAAGGTGTTCATCAGTCTTAAGGTAATCTTTTTGGAAAAGAAGTTTCTTGGTGAGGAGCTATAGCCTCTAAGGTTGAACTTAATGAAGTTCAGTAGGTAGAAAAATCGACATCTGTAGCTAAACCTAAGTTAGATTTGATTAGATCAGATTCGGAGCCTAGTATACCTACACCATTAAGATGATCCGATAGAGTACCGCATCATCCAGATAGATACCATGATTTTTTGGTCCAGGATGGTGATCCCATCGAACTCGATGACAACGATGAGAATCTGATCACTTATATGGATGCTTTGTAGAGATCCAATTTTGAGAAATGGCTTGAGGCCATGAAATCTGAAATGGAGTCCATAAAGATCAATGATGTGTGGACATTAGTTGACCCATCTGAAGGGATTAAATCCATTGGGTGTAAATATTTCTTCAAAAGAAAAAGAAGCACAGATGAAAAGGTGGAGATCTATAAAGTCCATCTGGTTACCAAGGGGTATCGTCAACGTTATGGTATTGACTATGATGAGATGTTCTCTCCTATGGCAACGCTCAAATTCATTCGGATAATGCTTGCGATAGCTGTCCATCTGGACTATGAGATCTGGCAGATGGATATGAAGATAGCTTTCCTAAATGAAGAGCTAATCGAAGAGATGTATATGATACAACCTGAGGGGTTCACATCCACAGATGAGTCCAAGGAGTGCAAGCTTCAGAGATCCATTTATGGATTAAAGTAGGCATCTTAGAGTTGGAACATGCATTTTGATAAGATGGTCAAAACATATGTTTTTATTAAGAATAAAGAAGAGCCTTGCTTTTACAAACGGGCAAATGGTCCAACAGTGGTATTCCTTGTCTTGTACATAGATGACATTCTCTTAATAAAAAATGACATCCCTGTACTGCATGGACTAAAAGTCTGGTTGTCATCACAGTTCTCCATGAAGGACTTGGGTGAAGCATCCTACATCCTAGGGATGAAAATCTATAGGGATAGATCTAAAAGGATGCTTGGGTTATCCCAGTCCACGTATATAGATACTGTGCTGAAGAGGTTTAGTATGAAGAATTTCAAAAAGGGCTATCTTTCGATAGACCATAGAATTTTTCTCTCTAAGAAGGATTGTCCGACAACTCCTGAAGAGAGAATGCATATGAGTAGAGTCTCATATGCTTTGGAAGTGGGATCTATCATGTACACCATAAAATCTACGAGACCAGACATGGCATACTCACTAGGAGTAGTTAGTAGATACCAGTCTGATCATGGAGAAAACCATTGAAAAGTGGTTAAAACCATCTTTAAGTATTTGAGAAATACTAAGGACCAATTATTGGTTTATAGCAAGTTAGATCTAAAACTTGTAGAGTTTATAGATTCCAGCTTTCAATCTGACCATGATGATAGTAGAAGCATATCGGAATATATCTTTACTCTAAATGGTGGAGCTATCTGCTCAAAGAGTTCTAAGCAGCATACTATGGTAGACTTTGTTTGCAAAGTAGAGTGCATCGTAGCATCAAATGCCGTGAAGGAAGCTATGTGGCTAAGAAAGTTTGTCACCGAGCTTAGAGTAGCACCCTTCCTTGGTTCGGTCTTGCTCTACTGCGATAGCATTGGTGATATAGCTCAGACGAAGGAATCAAAGGCACACCAATGGACGAAGCATATCTTTCACTGCTTCCACCTGGTCTGGGAGATCGTGGATCAAGGTGACGTTGACCTTCAAAAGATCGATAGAAAGAAGAATCTAGCCGACCCTTTCACTAAAGCCCTGATGATAAAGGAGTTCGACAATCACAAGTCGAAGATAGGTATTAGATACTATGTCGAGTGGCTTTAGGATAAGTGGGAGTTATTGAAAAATATGTCCCAAAATCAATCATCAGCCTATCGATGGTTGAGCTACATTGTATCTATAATTGATTCATTAATAAATAAAATATATTTTGGTATTTTTTTCATCATAAAGTATTCATCTTCTAGCAAACTCCATTATTGTAATGAAGTCCTTAGGACTATTTAGCTTCGATAAAGAGAGAATTTATCGATTAGTCCTTAAATCTTTTTACGACCAAATGATAGGCTGTTAATAAGGATGACAGCATCTATCGAGCATAGGTTGTTGTATGCCATATAGGTTAGTTGTCCTCTTAACCAAGGATTATGAAGACATTGGTATGGCATACAGGTAAGATGTATGGGTATATCATCATTGAATATGACCAACTCCAGAGCATTCTACTATCGATAATATCTCTGATGGGATATAGGTATAAGTATTCCTTAGACCTGAGATCACCTCAGTGACTTGCAAGCAACTCACTGTGCTTTGGTACTGGACTAACTAAATTTTTAATTCAATAATGGAAGGCTTCTGGGAACAGTCAAGTACTTATGAAGTTAGAGTGTGATCAAGATGAAATTGACCATTCTAAGAATTGGTGAAAAATGTATCACTGTATTTCAATATAGCAAAACCTTGGCTAGAATAATCCATCAGATGGATTTGATATTTTGAAATATAATGTGGACAACCTTATCAGAGTTGACAGTTGAACTCTAAGGTGTTCTACGAGCATTTTAGTTAAGGAGATGAATTATATGAAAACTATATCCGCATGGATTCTAAGGATGTTGTTCTACACTTTCGACCTATCCGGCCATTGGGTACTATTGCTAGATGGTCACTTTGATTATTATAAAAATTTATTCTTATGCTACTGGCTTAGGTTTGGACCTATGAGGTCACATACATTAGAGTTCATGATCCGATCGGATGGTTGATCAATGATTAAGAATTATTCTAGGATTAAATGATCAATACGATTGATGTTTAACTTAGTGCAAGTGTTGTAGGAGGATCGATTAGCAATTAGATTGCTAATTAACTTAATTTAATTAAGCCAAAGGGCTAAAATTAAGTTTCATTAAATATGATTTTATTAAATTTAGTTTGGACTTTATTGGATCAAGTCCAATTAGTTTATTGGATAAGCCAAGTGTAAGAAAGAACTAGTTCTAGTTCAAATAGGACTTAGGTCAACCCAATTTCTTAATTTGATTAAAAAATTAAATTAAAATTAAATCTAATTTAATTAAGTCTTTAATTAGTTTAGAAGCTAAGTTAATTAGATTGAATTAATTTTGGTTTGATTTGATTTGAGAAACCATGTTGGACCAAGTCAAAATAAGAATCCTAGTAAGACTAGGAACTTCCCTCCTTGCGCCACCTTAGTCCCAACGCCCACCTTTCTTGCCCCCTTTGATTTTGTATGAATTCTCCATGCCCAAGAGAAGCCCACCATGTCCCAAAGTCCTCCTCTTTCTTTCTTATATGGTAAATTAATTGTGGACCAAGTTAAAGTAGGAATTGATTTTGATTTCAAATTCTATGAGATAGAATTTTAGGAAACCAAAACTCTTCTTATAGTGCACCAATTCTACCTAGATTTTTTTAAAGATTTTCATGGCTTTTAGAGGGGTTTTTATGTGATAAAACCTGATGGTCCACAATAGAAAAGGAGGGGGCACCCAAGAGTTGGGCACCCCTTGTCTTGCCCAATTTGGACATTCCTTGTCTTGGTATTTGACCTAGACAAGGAGTCCTCTATATCTCTTTATATAGGATGAATTTTGGGCTGATTTTTAGATATATTCTAGACATTGAGAGACCTTTGAGGTGTGTGAAAGTTAGGGAGAAAGAGTATTGGAGCATGGGGATTTCATAGACACCAATCTAGGTGTCTAGGTGAGAGAACAAAGAAGAAAAAGAAGGGTTCTTCTTCTAGGATTTTTCTTTGATCTCTTCCTCCTTCTTTAGAGATTTTTGAGAGGTGTCTTAGGTTCAAAATCTCTTCCCCTTCCTTTTAAAAATTAGAGAGTCCATAATTTAAAGAAGGTGATTCCAGATTGACCACCAAAGAAGGACTAGCACAGTACTAGCATACTATACTGATTTCCTGCATCGAACTTTTGATCGTGGTTCGTGGGCTTGTGTGGATGACTCCTAGAAGTCAAAATCATGTGCGGCTCACAACATCATCCTCAAGCCCGGATCAGTAAGTTAGAACATCTAACTTACATAGGTAATAGATCTGATCTATTATTTTCATACCTGTATTAGATGTAGTGTATATACATGTTGATGTGATCAATATATTTTAGTTTCTTCTTTAGATTTTAATTTTTGATTGAATAACATGCCATGATCATGTAATAAATCTTAGATCTAGGATATTTTCTAAAATTTAAAATTAATTTTAATTAATTTTAGTCTTTTGCTATCTGATCTTGAAAAAGTTTCAAGATCTAGCCCTGAAATCTTAGATCTGGTTCCATCAGGACCAAGTATGGTCATGTTAATGATTGGACCTAATCGGACCATTTCAATGGGAGCCAAAGCTTACTGATTAGGCTTTTGGGATAAAATTAAATTACTAAAAGTTATTTAGAGAAATAATTGGTAATGAACCTATCCATAGATGCACATGGTTTGACCGGCCAAAGTTGAGCATATGTGCAGTCTATGTGGATTTTAGAATCCACTAAGAAATTAGGATAATTTTTTGAATTAGAGGTAGAGGCTATCAATTTGAATAAAATAGTGAAAGAACCTTTTGATTAAAATTCAAATCTTTAGGTTAAATAAATTATTTGCAAATTAGGTTTTTGGTTTTTCTTTATGCAATTATAGCTACTACCCTATCACTCTGGTCATTATTGGACAATGATAAGTTAATATGACCCAACTTTGATAGCTGATACCAAAAGTTGAAGATTGTCCTGGAAGATGAACGGATTCTGTACATTCTGATAGATCAGGCTCCTGAGAAGCCAGCTTCGAACGTACATGAGCTGATCTGAGATACTTACCAGAAGTGGCTTAACGATCGAACCATAATCTATTGCATTATGTTGGTGGCTATGAGCAATGAGTTTAGTCACAGGTTTGAGTCTTTTCAGCCAGAAGATATGCTTCAAGTATTGAATAAGTCTTTTGACGCTCTTGATGACATTGAAAGGCACAAGACTAGTTGTGCCATCTTCAACACCGGGATGAGGGATGGCACATTAGTTACTGATCATGTATTGTACATGATCGAGATGATTGAGTGCTTGAGCAAACTCGACTTTTCCTTACATGAGCAGCTTGAGAAAGATGCTATTCTAAACTCTTTGTCCAAGTCCTACCTCCCTTTCTTACTTATTTTTGAATGACAAAGCCTGAAGTCAACTACCATGGATTGCTAGGGTTGCTTGAGAACTTTGAGAAGGATCACCAGCTCCAGAAGAAGTCGGTGAATATAGTGGGAGAGTCTTCTTTTAGTCGTCGAGCTTTTAAGAAAGAAAAAAACAAGAAGAAGAATAAGAAGGTGCAGGTTCATGCTGGAACATCAGTGCAGGGCCAGACCAAGAAAACCAAGCTCGATAAGAGTCAAGCATAGTGCTTTTATTCCAAGAAGCAAGAGCACTAGAAGAGGAACTGTCCTCAGTATATTGCCTCTTTAGACTCGAACAGGCCGAGGAAAAAGCAAACTATTGCTGGTCGGCAAGGTATTTATATAATAACTTCTTATAATTTCTTAATTTATAATGTTACTAACTAGGTATTGGATATTGAAAGCCCTTACCATTTTTTTAATTCATTACAAAATTTACAAGTCAGTAGGAGATTCGAAAAAAGTAAGAGATTCCTGAATATTGTGAAGAAACTAGTCTAGGATTTTAGGGTTAGATTTTAAAACCTTTTTAAATCTATGCAGCAGAAACATTAATCAATTAGATTAATTCATAATTAAATATGAAAAACCCTAGATCTAGGATCCTATTATATGATTAAAGCATAATATTAAATTAAAAATTAAAATATGAGAATAAATCACGTTGATCATATCAACATAAAACTATTCTATGCTAGATTAAATCTAGATAGGAAAAAGATGATCGTATCATCCATACCATTGCAAATCAAGTTCTCTAACTTGCTAATCAGGGCTTGAGATTATCGTTCTGAGTTGCACATGTGTCCGGCTTCTACAAGTTGTCCACACGAGCCCTCAATCGTTGATCAGAAGTCCGATGCTCGAAAGTCAGCATAGTTTGCTAGAACTGCACTGATCCTTCTTTGATGGATGATCTAAATCATTTTTTCTTTGAAACCTGGATCCTTTAATTTTTAGAAGATGAAGAAGATGATTATGGACTTGAGACACCTCTAAAAATCTTTTAAAAAAAATGGAGAAATAGATGGAAGAAAACCTTAGAAGAAGATTCTCTTTTTCTTCTCTTTTTCTCTCACCAAAGCACCTTGATTGGTGCCTTTGCAATTCCCACACCTAAACCTCTCTACACCCAGCCTCTTCATACTCAAAGACCTCTCTCTTAGATCTATAATCTCAAAAAAAATAAGATTAAAAACTCTTTTATATTGAGAGATATGGAGGAGTCCTTGTCTAGGTCAAATACCTAGTCATGAGACCTCCAAATTAGGCTAGACTTGGGGTGCCCAACTCTTGGGCGTCCCCTCCTTTTTGGGCATGGACTACCTGGTGTTTGGTGCATTAAAATCCTTTATTTCTCATGAAAATTTTAGAGAAAAGTTAGAAGTTTAGGTACCATACATGGATAAGAATTCTGGTTGCAACAAACTCTATCAAATAGAGTTTGAAATCAAAATAACTAATTTATTTTGAGTTGGTCCTCAATCAAATACCATGTAAGAAGTATATGGAATGTGGGGATGCTTGTCCTCTATCTAGAAAAAAGAGATTTCATGAAAAAATTAAATAAAATTTCATGGAGAGTGCGTGGAGATTGAATGGCATAAGGATTTGGGA
>QRFJ01001083.1:144671-261765 GCA_006176705.1 Cocos nucifera | reverse complement strand
TGATCAAATCGGATCAAAAGTTGGTTAGATGGAATCAAGAGTGCTTAAGTTGACTAGCCTAATAGGATTAAGTCTGGATTAAGATCGAATCACATAAGTGATCGATCAAGCTAAGACCTAATTAGGCTCAGTGGTTAGAGTCTGGATTGTAGGCTAACCTGATTGGTTCTGGCTCAATAATTTGGTGTCTAAGATAAGTCTAGCAGATACGATCGACTGATTTTTAATTGGAAGCTACTCGACTCGAATGCGTTCTTATCGAGTTAATGGCATATCCCTTCCATCGATCTTACTTACCTGGCCATATTTGTCGATCCAGTCCTGATCTAAGGTGGTTAACAATCCGAGCTAACCCATGCCATTAGGTTAGTCATAATTGTTGTGGCTATTGTAATTTCAGTTTAAAGAGACCTAAATTAAATCTTTCTAAGAAAAGATTAAGTCTAAGATCTTCCACCATTGTAGATATGCGGACCCTTTTCGAGGTTAATTATTTTCGGCTGGTCACGGTGGTTCAGTTGCATCGAAAAGATGCAACCATATCTATTAGGCATTGGATGCTATGGACTGAAGGATAAATTGGGCTCAATATTTTGAATATGGTGAGAGACCCAATTAGAAATTTAATCTGTGCAAATGGTGGGTCTGACATAACTAAGAAGTGGATTAATATTTCGGGCACGGTGAGATTCATGAATTAGAGATCAAGTTTGGGTGCACCATGATTAGAGAATCATTGAATAAGAATTATCCACTCATTGGCTAACCCATCATTAATAACTGTTAGGTGAGATGATGAGTCAGTTGGTGGGACTGCACCACCCATTAGAAATCTATAATCATGAAGATTTTTGCATCTCTACAGAGGAAGTGTAGGGATCCAAAAAATAATGAGAGCTAATTTGTTTAAAAATTAAATTTTTAAATAAATTGGTCAAGTCTTAATTATAATATCTAACTAAAAACTTTGACTTTCTATAGAAAAAATCAAAATATTGCATCCAATCCACTAGCACGTATCCTGGACACCCATAGACTGACCGGATCTAATTACAAGGATTGGCTTTGAAACTTCAAAATCATTCTAGGTTTTGAGAAGTTAACTCATATATTGGAGCAGGATTCTCCAACCTTACCAGCTCATCCATCCGCTGAACAGAGAGCGTCTCTTGATAAGTGGACGGACGAAGATAACAAGATCAGATACTACATGTTGGGCTCGATGTCTGATGAGCTTCAGCGCTAACATGAAGATATCAGGACTGCCCACCAAATGTTGGCTCACCTGTAAGAGATGTTTGGTGAATAAAGTCGCACAGCCAAATATCAGATCACTAAATAACTATTCAAGGCTAAAATGCATGATGGACAGTCAGTCTAAAATCATTATCTGATGATGATCAAGAACTTGGAAAAGTTTGAGAAACTCGAAGTGAAGTTGGACTTAGATCTACAGAATGATATAATTCTGCAATCTTTGATTGATGCATATGGACAGTTCATCATGAGCTACCATATGCATAAACTTCAAAATACTCTAGCCGAGCTTATAAACATGCTGGTTACTGCTGAGCTTTCAATGAAAGATTTTAAAGACTCGGTATTTGCTATAGAATGGACTTCTTCCAAGAGAAAATTTTTTGAAAAGAAGAAGAAATCTGTGAAAAGGCAAAAGGTGGAAGAAGAAAAGAAAAAGAAGGCAGAGCTGAAGAAGAAGACCGCTGATAAAGAAAAATATTTTCATTGCAATACTGACGGCCACTGAAAGCGGAACTGCTCTACATACCTTGCCACCCTGAAGAATAAGAAGGAAGCAGGTCCTTCTAGAGGTATGATCATTATTGAATCTAATCTTATAGTTTCTTCTACATCCAATTGGATACTTAACTATGGTTCTAGTGCTCATTTGTGCACTTCCATGCAGGGTCTTGAGGATAGTAGGAGATTGAGGGATGGTGAGATGATCCTATGCATTGGAAATGAAGCAAGAATTGTTGCTGTGGCCGTAGGAATCTATCCTCTTCAACTACCATCTGATTTAGATTTAGTACTTAGGGATTGTAATTATATGCCTGCAACAAGCAGAAATTTGATTTTTATTTCATATTTAGCACAAGAAGGCTATGTAATTAGTTTTCTTAAGGACCATTATAATATTCTTTATGAAAGAAATAAAATTACAAGTGATTTTCTTATTAACGATTTTTATCCAGTTATATATTAATGTATCTGTTTTTAATATCGAGCAAAATATGAATGCCATAAAATCAAAATGATCCTGGGATAGTCCAAACGATAGGTATCTATGGCACCTTAGACTAGGTCATATAACAGAAGATAAGATTAACAAATTAGAGAAAATCGAGCTATTGAGTTCATTGACTTTTGAGTCATATCCAATTTATGAATCATGTCTTCATGGCAAAATGACTAAACTTTCTTTTGTGAGACATGGAGAAAGGGCCACAGATTTACTTGCTCTAGTACATACTGATGTGTGTGGCCCATTTGATGTACCGACTAGAAGCAATTTTATCTATTTCATAACCTTCATCGATGATTTATCTCGATATGCGTATGTGTATCTTATGAGACACAAGTCTGAAGTCTTTAAAAAGTTTAAAAAATTCAGACATAAAGTAAAAAAGCAAACTGAAAAACCTATTAAGATTTTTCAATCAGATCGAGGAGGTGAATACCTTAGTAGGAAATTCCTAGACTATCTCAAGCAGAATGGCATGGTCTCTCAATGGACTCCATCTAGAACACCTCAACTCAATGAAATTTCAGAATGGAGGAATCAGATCCTATTAGATATGGTCTAATCCATGATGAGCTTCACAGACCTTCTTGATTTTTTTTGAGGACATAGTTTGTTAACTGCTATATATTTACTGAATAGGGTTCCTTCTAAAATCGTTCCTACCATATCATATGAAATATAGCATGGTAAGAAACTAAGTCTGAGTCATTTCAGAATTTGGGGTTGTCTGGTTCATGTCAAAAGACAACAAGCAGACAAATTAGACTATAGGTCCTTTAGAGCTCGATTCATGGGATATCCTAAAGAATTATTAGGATATTATTTCTATATTCCAAAAGATCACAATATGATTGTGAGTCGACATGCCATCTTTTTTTAAAAATAGTTTATTCAAGATGGTGGCATTGAAAAGCAGATCAAGCTAGAGGAGAAAGTCTCCCAAGAGTAAAGAGCTAAGGACCCTTTGGAACCAAATTAAGTTGAGCCAATACAATCACTACCTACTCTACCTCGAAGATCGAAAAGAATTTTTCGTCCCCCTGAGAGATACTTAGGTACTATTTCAGAGAAAGTAGAGAAAATATTCCTCGTAGGTAATGGAGTTCATGTTGATGATCCCAAAATCTATAATGAGGCGATATTAGATATCGATTCTGAGAAATGGTTAGAGGCAATGAAGTCAGAAATTAACTCGATGCACTCAAATCAAGTTTGGATCTTGGTAGATCCATCAGAAGGTATAGTACCTATTAGGAGTAAATGGATCTACAAGAGAAAGATTGATGCAGATGGAAATGTAGAGACATTCAAAGCTAGATTAGTAGTAAAAGATTATAGTCAGCGTGAAGGTATTGACTATCAGGATACCTTTTCATCAGTAGCCACGCTTAAATTCATTCGTACATTGCTTGCTATTGTAGTCTATTTCAATTATAAAATATGACAAATGGATGTAAAAACGACGTTCTTAAATGGATATCTTGGGAAAGATATCTATATGGAATAGCTGCTAGATTTCATATCCAGTGATACTGATCACAAAGTATGCAAGCTGCAAAGATCCATATATGGACTTAAGCAAGCATCTCGAAGCTGGAATACTCATTTTAATGATGTGATCAAATTATTTGATTTCATCAAGAATGAGAAGAAATCATGTATTTTTAGAAAGGTTAGTGGGAGCGCTATTATCTTCCTCGTACTGTACATGGATGATATCCTCCTTATTGGAAATGATATTTTCATATTGACCACAGTTAAAATATGGTTATCTAAAGAATTCTCCATGAAAGATCTAAGAGAAGCATCCTTCATTCTTGGAATCAAAGTCTATAGAGATAGACCGAACAGGATGCTAGGTCTTTCACAGAAGATGTACATAGAGGAAGTGCTAAAGAGGTTTAGCATGGAAAACTCCAAAAGGGGTTTGGTATCCTTCAGACATGGCATTCATCTCTCCAAGAAAATGTGTTCCAACACACCAGAGGAGATTGAATGCATGAGCAAGATCCCTTATGCTTCTATAATAGGAAGCCTCATGTATGCCATGTTATGTACACGACCTGATATAGCCCATGTTGTGAGTGTGACAAGCAGATATCAGTCAAATCTAGGAGAAGAACACTGGACTTCTGTGAAATGTATTCCTTAAGTACTTAAGAAGAACTAAGGATATGTTCTTGACTTTTGGTAATGGAGAACTCAAAGTTCAAGGGTATACAGACTCTGATTTTATGTCCGATATAGATGATCGAAAGTCAACATTTGAAAATCTGTTTGCGTGTAATGGTGGTGCTGTTAGTTAGAAGAGTTTCAAACAGATAGTAGTAGCAGATTCCATCATAAAAGCAGAATACATCGCTATGTCAGAAGCTATGAAGGAGGCATTTTGGTACAAGAAGTTCACCATAGAGATTGGAGTGATGCCATCAGATGCCATTTCTTTGTACTGCGATAATAATGGCACCATAGCCCTTACTAAGGAACTGAGATTTCATCAAAAATTCAAATACATCGAGCAACGATACCACCTCATCCATGATTACCTCGAAAAAGGATACGTCGAGGTCAAGAGAGTCGACTCCGCAGAAAATGCGACAAATCCACTTACAAAGTCATTGGGCCAACAAAAGATCGAAACCCACCTTGAGAAGATCGGACTTAGATTTGTAGTCAATTGGCTTTAGGTCAAGTAGAAGTTTGTCAGATATGTGTGCCCTAGAAGTCAGAATTGACTGACACTTGTTATACACTTCTAAGAGCAAAATTATAATTTTGACTATAAATAATAAAATAGATTATTTTCTATCACAATGTGTATTTAGTGTCTGTGATACATCCCTGGAGTTAATGGCAATGATAGTTCTTATTTTCAAGAGTTAAAAATTTAAGACATTAATTTTCATTATTAACTCATAAAATGCTTCTGATCGTAGGATCATCATGAGGATGGTGATTGATCTAGAAGGTTGGTGTATAATTGCTTCTTTATAGTAGATAAGTCTTGAGTCTATGGTGTAGAGACACCAGAGCAAGACTATAGGTACTCATTAGAGAACGAGGGCATTGAGCATGACCACCTCGAGCAGTCATTAGGAAGTCTACCTTCTCGTCAATGATTGGCTCGAAACTACAGTTGTGTGTCTATTTCTTTGACCTGAGGTGCATCGATAGTTCATCTTGAGGGTGTTATAGTTTGAGTATACCATGACTCAGTCTCCTAGCCATTCGAAATTCTGAGGTATATATTGGCTATACCATATTCATTATAGGAATTGGATTGCACCAATAGAAAATCTATCTACCTCGGTAGATGAGGAGAAGTCCTATGATGATCATGAGAATCAAGTCCATAAGTCCATAGCCATGGCAGAGTGAAATAATAGAAAGAGTTTCTATTAAGATTTCACATTGGACTTGAATTGAATGATTAATCATATGATGTATATTAGGATTTGACGAGATTACCTTAACCCTAATCCTATCGGTGTTCAAGATAGAAGAACTTAATCACATAGGTAACTGCACCGTGAGGTTCATTTTCAGTTCTGATGGATTGCCATTATATGCTGCTAGATGTCACTAGTAGATTTTGAGAGGAATTAAAATGATTTAGTTGATCAATCATACTAGCTATCTGAATAAAAAAATTTTGATCCATAGAAAGGTGTTTCGATGATGTCGATAATAGAGATCGACATATCCCAATACCATACAGAATTGAACCTAACTGGGTCACACAAACAAGGGTTTAAATTTGGATATCATCAATTAAATTAACCCAGTTCAATTGATTTGAA
The DNA here is from genome assembly GCA_006176705.1 of Cocos nucifera. Classification (NCBI taxonomy): domain Eukaryota; kingdom Viridiplantae; phylum Streptophyta; class Magnoliopsida; order Arecales; family Arecaceae; genus Cocos; species Cocos nucifera. The sequence continues at coordinate 255,702 of QRFJ01001083.1, read as the reverse complement.
TAAGATTCAATTAGGTTCAAGAAAATCATGCTAGCACATGATTGAGCTTAATGTTCTCCTTTAACAATCATTAAAACTTATCTCGACTGAGTCAAATATGTTTGAGCTCACTCAGAAACCTTTACTTGGTCTGATTGGAGCTTGTCCAGGTTAGAAAAGAATTGTCTTAATTTATGAAATAAATTTGAGACAACACCTGCCATTTTCCATCATCTGTTAAATCTTGTCTTTGGACTTTGGTCAAATATTGACCTTTGACACTTAGACATCTGCCCATGTATCATGCACCCATAGAAGAGAACTTTGGCCCTTATGCCCCTGCTAAAAGGTAGACAAACAAGGGGTGCATGCCTAGGGAGGCATGCACTCCATGAGGATAAGATTTGGAGTTCCATACAAATGGGACTCCAGTTGCTTCAGGGAATCAAACTAGATGGCGCCAAGAAGACTTGTTTGACCTAGTCTTAGCTCCGTCTAAGGAGAGTTTTGAGGGACCCTAATCTGATTAGATTAGATGATGTCATCCCACCAATCAAATTTAGATCTGATTGCATAAATGGTCATGATTGGTTGGGATGATGCGGCACTCCATGGCGCAGCAGGGTCTATATAAATTATGTCTGCACTTAGAATTGAGAGCTTCTATCTTTAGCCCATGCCATAAAGCTTTTCTTCCTCCTTCTCCATGCCACCCTCTGGTCCTCTCTCTCCTCTCCACGCCTAAGAGGTTTTGGACATGAGTTAGGTGTGATCCAAGCAAGTGAAAGGCGATAGGAAAGGAAGAAGGCAGTACTACTGCAAGAGACAATGGTTGTTCTTCAAAAAAATTTTTAAAGATCTTTAAGATCAGTTCTAGATCTAACTTTTGGAGGATTGATTGAGAAGGAGAAGATCTCCAGATCCTATCCAAGTGGATACCGATAGAGGCCAGGTACTTGCATGGCTACGTCCAAAACCTCAGGCAAACATCGAGATCATCATAGGATAATTGGATTATCCAAAATAAAGGTATAATTAAATTAGATTTAATTTAATTTTTATTTTATTTTATTTTATCAGATTAATAAGATCAGATCTGAAGAGTCTCAGATTCGATTAGGATCTTAGAGAAAAATTTTTGAAATATTCCTCTTGATTCGATCAGATCTGAACGAATCTGACTTGGGAAATAAGTTTTTTTCCTTCATTTGATTCATAATCATTATGCAATTAAATAAACCATGAGACTACTTTTAGATCTAATCTAAACATGCTCATGTAATTGAAATAGTTACAATTCAATTAATCATAAATCAATTTAGATCAAATCTAACACATTTATGCTGATAAAAAATTAGATTAAAATATTTTTAATTAGATTAAAATATTTTTAATTAGATCATAAATTTTTTTAATTCTAATCTAAAATTTTATTATCATGATTTTAGATTTGTACGTACTAGGACAACCTTTCCATTGTAAGGGATAAACCTTATAGTTGGACAATCTTATAGCAATCCATGCAATCTAAAATAATTTTTAATTTTAGATTTAAACATCAAATTATAACTTAGATCAAATCTAAATTATCAATCTAAACATGCATAAAATCATGTAAAAATAATATGGCTCTGATACCAATTGAAGGAACTAGTCTAGGGTTTCAAGGTTAGATTTTAAAACCTTTTTAAATCTATAGAGCAAAAACATGAATTAATTATATTAATTCATAATTAAATATAAAAAATTTTAGATCTAGGATCTTGTTATATGATTAAATATGATATTAAATTAAAAATTAAAATATGAGAATAAATCATGTTGATCATATCAACATAAAACTGTTCTATGCTAGATCAAATCTAGATAGGAGAAAGATGATTGTATCATCCATACTTTTGCAAATCGAGTTCTTTAACTTGGTGATCAAGGCTTGAGGTTGTCATTCTGAGCCACACACATGTCTAACCTCTACAAGTTGTCCACATGAGCTCTCGATCGTTGATTGGAAGTTTGATCCTGGAAATCAATATAGTTTGCTAGAATTGCACTGACCCTTCTTCGATGATTGATCTGGATCTTTCTTTCTTTAAAACTTGGATCCTCCAATTTCTAGAAGATGAGGAAGATGATTTTGGAGCTGTGATATCTCTCAAAATCTCAAAAAATGAATGGAGGAATAGATGGAAGAAAACCCTAGAAGAAGACCTTTTTCTTCTTCTCTTTTTCTCTCACTAAAGCACCTTGATTGGTGCCATTACAATTTCCACACCTAAACTTCTCTGCGCCTAGCCTCTCCATGCCTAAAGACCTCTCTCTTAGATCTATAATATCAAAAAAATTAGGTTAAAAACTATTTTATATTGAGAGAGATGGAGGAGTCCTTGTCTAGGTCAAATATCTAGTCAAGAGACCTCCAAATTAGGCTAGACTTGTGGCGCCTAACTCTTGGACGTCCCCTCCTTTCTGGGTGTGGACCCCCTAGTGTTTGGCACATTAAAATTTTTTATTTTTCATAAAAATTTTAGAGAAAAATTAGGAGTTTAGGCACTATACATGGATAAGAATTTTGGTTGCAACAAACTCTATCAAATAGAGTTTGAAATCAAAATAACTAATTTATTTTGACTTGGTCCTCAACCAAATACCATGTGTTGGGGGTAAATTAACCCCCATCGAAGTCCTTAGCCAACGGCCTCCCTCCTATTAGAATTTGTCGATCCTCTCAGCAATAAGTTCATACTACAAAATCTCTCGAAAGCACACAAAAGTCTGGCAACATGATCCTAAATAGTGAAAGAGAACTGTTGTTATACTAACCTTGTCTTTTGATTAAAAATGAATGATAGGCTCGAGGTCTGGCCACACTCCTTCTGGATGAACTCCTTCCAATCGAACTCCTTCTAGATGAACTTCTTTCAGTCGAATTCTTTCTGGATGAACTTCTTCAATCGTGCTCTTTTTGGATAAACTTCTTCAGTCGCGCTCCTTTCGGTCAAACTCCTCCAATCGTGCTTCTTTTAGATGAATTCCTCTAGTCATGAAGGATAGAGCATAGAACTTTAGATCTTAATTTAGGAGACACCTACTTGCATGCAGCTCTAGATGCTTTTGAACTTCTTAAAGCCACTAGACATTGCCCCCAATGGACCTCGGTCGATCACAAGTCCACCACATACACTGAAGTCTTCGACCTACGTCTAAACTTTAACAAATGGATCTCCACCGCCTACAAGTTATGATAAAGGACAACTCATCCTCTATAACAAACTCTACGTGGTCTGAACGATCTACTACCAGATGGTTATGGCTATCACCATCAGTTTGTTATATGCTTTGTTATATGCTTCTCTATTTTCTGAGCACTCCATTTCAGTTGGTCGGAGAACTGACTTAAGTATCGATGGATCCTGCCGAAGCCACCCACCTCTGATTTGGACTTTATTTTGCAGGTCCTATCGGTGGTCTCACCTTTTCAACTCTAGCTACCTCCAGCATCCTCACAGATTTTTGCACTAACAAGATTGGCACTAGAGGAAGGGGTCTTTGAGCCCTTGTTCTAAAAGAAGTGCCCAGTCGATCTTGTCTACTTTCTTTCTCTCCTAATCTCTTTGAATCTATTCTTGATTGATCTTCTTTTGCTTCAGAAATGCCTCCAAAGAACACAACCATTTGGCGATCCACCACCTCCACTACCAGATTTGAGTCAGACCTATCTATTCCAACACCATCACCAGCACCTCAACCTCCTCCACCGATGGCCATGGTGGATCTGGAGCACTTTAACCTACTGATGTAGTAGGTTCGAGGTCTCGTCGAAATGGTGCAAGCCATGTAGTAGCCCTCGGTGGTAGCCCAACTGAAGAGACCCTAGCTAGAACTTTAAGAACCGACACCAAGAAGGATAACCTGGGTGAGCAGATCCGTTACCCCTAAGAAGGGAAAGCAGAGAGCAGGGAGCTCCTGCTCTAATCATGATTCTTCTTCAAAGGAGACTTTTTCTTTCTACAATCAGCGATCCTCCAAGATCCATGGTTAAGATGATGCACTCAATTACAAACTCTAGGGCATGAATCGATGGATTAAGAAGCTTTGCCATGCTGTCCCGATCCACCATGATGACATCTTCATCGATCCCTCCTTCTCCACCAATATCATGTAGGAGCCCATCCCATCAAACTTCAAACTTCTCCAGTTTGAGAGTTACGATGGGACTTCTGATCTAGTCGAACATCTTATGGCCTTTCGGATGATAATGCTGCTCCATGATGCACTGAACGTCATTCTATGTCGAGCTTTTTCATTTATCCTAAAGAGAATAGCAAGAAACTAATACTCGAGCCATAAGCCAGGTACGATCTTTTCTTTTGATCAGATAAGCCATCAGTTTGTGGCTCATTTCATAAGCAGCCGACGTCAAAGACAAGGCTCAGACTTCCTCATCAAAATAAAGTAGAAGGAAGGAAAATCTATCTGAGCTTATGTCAGCTGCTCTAATGCTGTTGCGCTGGAGGTCCAAAACTTGGACTAATCTGTAGCGATGGCCGCACTAAAAGACGATCTTCAGAAGAATGACCTTCTATCCTCCTTAGAAAGAAAGTATCCTAGAGACTTTGCTGATATGTTGGCCCAAGCTGAAGGTTACGCACGAGCAGAAAAGACCTTCAAATTAAAGAATGATAAGGCCGTAAGAGAGTGGTAGGCGGGTGAATCTAGCAAGCCTTCACCTGAAAGCAAGCTGAGGAAGCTCGACCGCATTCCCGAACTCCTTCAGAGCATAGATGAGCCCTAACTCCTCCTCAAGCTTGTCGGTAGAAAAGTCTGGATCGAAGGGCCCAGCGAAACTTTCCTCCCAGAAGATTCAACAACTATGCTCCTTTGAATGCCTCAAAGACCCAAGTGCTGATGGAGATAAGGGAGCAGTTGCTAGGGTCGAAGAGGATGCGGACTCATCCAACCAACCACAACCCCAATAAGTACCATCTCTACCATCATGATCATGGTCATGATATTAAAGAATGTATTTGTTGAAAAAATGTATCTAAAAGTCAATCATCAGCTTATTGATGGTTAAGCTACATTGTATCTATAATTAATTCATTAATAAATAAAATATATTTTTGATATTTTTTCATCATAAAGTATTTATCTTCTAACAAACTCATTATTGTGATGAAGTTCTTAGGATTATTTAGCTTCAATAAAGAGAGAATTTATTGATTAGTCTTTAAATTATTCATAACCAAATGATACACTGTTAATAAGGACGACAGCTTTTATCGAGCATAGGTCATTGTGTGCCATATGGGTTGGTTGTCCTCTTAACAAAGGAGTGTGGAGATACTAGTATCACGTACAAGTAAGATGTATGGATATATCATCATTGAATGTGACCAACTTTAGAGCATTTTGCTATCGAGAACTGCTCTGATGGAATATAGGTATAAGTGTCCCTTAGACTTGAGATCATCATAGTGGCTTGCAAGCAACTCACTATGCTTTGATACCAAACTAGCTAAATTTTTAATTTAGTAATGAAAGATTTTTGGGCACAGTCAAGTACTTGCGAAGTCAGTGAGTGATCAAGATGGGATTGACCACTCTAAGAGTTAGAGAAGAATACATCATTATATTTCAATATAGCAAAAATCTTGGCCAGCATAATCCATGAGATGGATCTAATATTTTGAAATACAATGTGGATAACCTAATTAGGGTTGACAGTTAAACTTTGAGATATCCTATGAGCATTTTGGTTAAGGGGATGAATTATACAAAAACTATATCCATATGGGTTCTAAGAATATTGTTCTACACATTCGACCTATCTGGCTGTTGGATACCATTGCTAGATGGTCACTTTGATTGATATAAAAATTTATTCCTATACTACTGGCTTAGGTTTGGACCTATGGGATCACACACATAAGAGTTCTCAATCTGATTAGATGGTTGATCGATGATTAAGAATCATTCTAGGGTTAAACATTCAATACGATTAATATTTGACCTAGTGCAAGTATTGTAGGAGGAACGATTAGCAATTCGATTGCTAATTGACTTAATTTGATTAAACTAGAGGATTGAGATTAAGTCTAATTAAATATAATTTAATTAGATTTAGTTTGGGTTTGATTAGATCTAGTTCAATTACTTTATTAGATGAGCAAACTACAAGGAAGAACTAGTCCTAGTTCAATTAGGACTTGTATCAATATGATTTCTAATTTGATTAGAAAATTAAATCAGAATTAAATCTAAATTAATTAGATTATTAGTTGGACTAAGATCTAATCTAATTATATTAATTAAATTTTAATTTAATTTGATCCAAGGATCAAGTTGGACCAAGTCAAACTAGGAGTCCTAGTGAGACTAGGACTCCTATCTCCATGCACCACCTTAGCCCCAATGCCCCCCATGCCATTTTTGTTGGATTTTTTCATGGAAATATTTCTTTCTAGACGTTCACGCACACCCCCTTGCTCCCTTTATCTCAAATATGATATTTAGATATTGTGATCAAGTTAAAAGAAGAGTTTGAATTGATTTAAACTCTATGAGATAGAGTTTTGAGAAACCAAAACTCCTTCCTACTTTGTGTTGCCCACATCCCTATTTTTCCTCTCAAATTTTCATGGCTTTTGGAGACCTTTTTGTGTGACATTTCTTGGTAGTCCATGCAAAAAATAAAGAAGAGGGCACCTAACAGTCTAGCCCTATTTGGATAACCCTTGACTAGGTCACGCCTTATTTGGATAACCCTTGACTAGGTATTTGACCTAGTCAAGGATTCCTCTATATCTCTTTATATAAAAAGAATTTTGATCTAATTTTTTTGTGAATTACACATCTGAGAGAGGTCATTTAAAGCATGAATAATCTGAGAGAGAAGCCTAGGGCATGGGATTTTGTAAAGGCACCAATCAAGGTGCTTTGCTGAGAGAAGAAAGAAGAAGAAGAGGGTCTTCTTCTAGGTTTTTCTTCCACTCCTATTCCTCCATCTTTGTGAGTGTTTGAGAGGTGTATCACCATCACAAATCATCTTCCTCTACTTTAGAAAGTTGACAAATCTATGCTTGAAGGAAAGAAGATCCAAATCGACCGTTGGAGAAGGATCAGCACAGTACTAGCATACTGTCTTGATTTTCGAGCATCGAACTTTAGATCTACAATTGAGGGCTCGTATGGATAACTCGTAGAGGCTGGACATATGTGCAGCTTAGAGCAACCATCTCAGGCCTAGATCAGCAAGTTAAAAAACTCAAGATTCAAAGGTAAGGGTGATCTGATCTTCCTATTACATGTCTAGATTTGATCTAGAGTAGTCTGCTATTGATATGATTAATATGCAGTTCTTTTGATATTTTATTTTCTAATTTTATAGCATGCCTTAATCATATAATAGGATCTTATATCTAGGGTTTTATGTTATATTGTTCATGATTTAATGTGATTAATTCACCTCTTCCATTGTAATTTTGAAAAAGTTTCAAAAGCTAACCCTAGAACCCTAGATCAGTTCCTACAATTGGTATCAGAGCCTAGGTTTATTTATTATATGATTTATGCATGATTATATTATATTTTTAGATTAGATCTAATTTATAATCTAATGATTAAATCAAAAAATAAAATTTTATATTGCATGCGCTATAAGGTTGTCCTGCTATAAGGTTTATCCCTTACAGTGGAGAGGTTATCCTAGTACGTGCGGATCTAAAATTCTGATCATAAAATTTTAGATTAGATCTAAAAAAAATTTTAATCTAATTAAAAGAGTTTTAATCTAATTTTATTATCATAAATATGTTAGACCTGATCTAAGATGATTTATGATTAATTAGAATTGAAATAGTTTTAATTTTATGATTATGCTTAGATTAGATCTAAAATAGTTTTTATGTTTATTATATGTGCATATTGATTATGAATCAAACATGCAACTCATTTATAGAACCATGTTGTAAAAATTTTTTACAAATATGAAAATCATTTTCGAAATACCAAACCCCAACCCTTAGCCTAAAACTTAATTAGGAATTAAGAATTAATTGATTAGGATCTAGGATTATGAATTAAAGATCCTAAGACATAAATCATAACACATTGTGTTAATAGGTTAGTAGAAATTAGGTCCACTAATTGGGTTAGACCTAAGATTAGATTAAAGAATGGACTTAATTAGAGAATTGACTAAATCTAATCAATAGTTGTCTTAAATTAGGTCAAGGATTCTCTAGATCAATTACAATAGTTGTAGTTGGTCAAGTACATGTCTTTAACGAGAATCAAGATGGACTTGATTTCTGGCTATGTGATTGAATCCAAAATTACTAGGTTGGTCAAGTTGAAACTAATGAACCATATGGTGTCTAAGATAAGTTTGACAGTTTGACCAGTGGTTTTTAATTAGGAGCTACTCACACTGATTTGGTCTTTGACAAGTTAATGGCATATCCCTTCTACTGATCTCACTTACCTGGCCATTCTGATGAATTAGATTTTGATTAGATCACTTGGTGATTTAGGCTCACCCATGTCAATTAGATAAATCAGTATGATTGATTTAGGTGCTCCTAATGCCAGTTTAAATTAGGTCTTTTTTTTTTATCTGACTTGGTGAAGTCAGTAAAAGGATTGAAATTGGCTGGCTTATTCTCTATCTTCTTTAAATCAAATTAATTAAATCCTCTAAAATTATTAGGTCTCTAAAAATAAAATAATTATGGTGATAACTAGATCATAGCCTCCCATTAAGTGGATGATAATAGATCCATTAGTTTGATAGTCATTAGAGGCCCAAAGACTTGGTGCTTATCAGCTAATGAAATTATTATTCATAATATAATTTCTTAGCCGCATCTATCTAAATGGTGGTTAGATTGACCAACCGAAGTTGGACTTAATCATTCATTGGTTAGATGGACCAAGTATGGTTATGTTAATGGTTGGACCTAACCGAACCTTTTCAGTGGAGGCCAAAGCCTTCTAATTAGGGACTGGGGTAAAATTAAATTACTAAAAATTATTTAAAGAAATAATTGGTTATGAACCTATCCTTAGATATACATGGGTTGACCAACCACAGTTGGGCTTGTGTGTGGTCCATGTGGATTTTAGTACCCAAATTAGGATAATTTCTTGAATTGAAGATAGAGGCTACCAATTTGAAAAAAATAGTGAGAGAACCTTTTGATTAAAAGTCCAAATCTTTAGGTTTAATGAATCAATTACTAATTAGGTTTTGTTTTTTCTTTGTGCAAACATGGCCACTTTCCTTTCGCTCCAATCATTGTTAGACAATGATAAGTTGATGGGACCCAACTTCGGTAATTGATATCAAAAGTAGAAGATTGTCCTAAAGCATGAACGAATTCTATATGTACTCATAGATCTGGCACCTGAGGAGCCAGCACCCAATGCATGTGGAACGGTCAGAGACACTTACCAGAAGTGGCTCAATGATCGAATCATGGTGTGTTGCATTATGTTGGCTACCATGAGCGATGAGTTCAATCGCTGGTTTGAGTCTGCTCAGCCAGAAGACATGCTTCAAGTGTTAAATGAATCTTTTGGCACACCCGATGATGTTGAGAGGCACAAGACTGGTTGTGCCATCTTCAACGCCAAGATGAGGGATGGAGCTTCAGTCATTGATCATGTACTATACATGATCAAGCTGATTGAGCGTTTGAGCAAGCTCGAATTTTTTGTACATGAGCAACTAGGAAAAGATGTGATTTTGAACTCATTGCCCAAACCATATCTCCCATTCCTTACTCATTATAGAATGATAAAGCTTGAAGTTAACTACCACGGATTACTGGGGTTGCTTCAGAACATTGAGAAGGATCACCAGCTCTACAAGAAGTCCATGAACTTAGTGGGAGGTTCATCTTCTGGTTCTTGATCCTTTAAGAAAGAAAAGAAGAACAAGAAGAAGAAATCAAAGAAGGTGCAAGTTCAGGTTGGGACATCTATACAGGGCCAAACCAAAAAGATCAAGCCTGATAAAAGTCAAGCTGAATGCTTATTCTGCAAGAAGCAGGGGCACTAGAAGAGAAACTATCCTTAGTACATTGCCTTACTAGATCCCAATAGATCAAGAAAGAAGCAAGTTGTTGCTGGGCAAGGTATTTATATGATAACTCCTTATAATTTCTCTATTTATGATAAAATTGATTGGGTATTAGATATCGATAGCTCTTACCATATTTGTAATTCATTGTAGGGGTTGCAGGTTAGTAGAAGATTCGAGCAAGGTGAGAGGTTCCTTAATGTTGGAGATGGAAGACCAGTTCCAATACTAGCATTAGAAATCTTAAAACTTGTATTTGAATCTCATATAGTTGTTCTTAGTGATTATCATTTTTATCCTAGTTTCTTTTTGAATATCATTTCTGTAGGCCTTTTGGCCAAAGATAATTATAAATTTTCAATAAAGAAAGAATTTAGTAATGTCATTATGAATGGTATTACTATATTCTCTAGACATTTGAACAATGGTATGTACATGTTATCGCAACCTGATAATGTAGTCTATTCCATTGGCAAGCATCCTAGATTAGATAGTATATTTGATATCAACTTATAGCACTGTAGACTAGGTCATAGCAATAAGAACAGGATAAATAGGTTGACTCAAGAGAAAATCCTTGAAGTCAGTGATTATGAATCACTTCCAACCTATGAATCTTGTCTTCTTAAACAAATAACCAAGTCACCTTTTACTAAAAAAGGTGAGAGAGCCACTGAGCTTTTAGGTCTAGTACATACTGATGTATGTGGATCAATGAGCATAAGTGCCAGAGGTGAATTTCTCTACTTCATTACTTTCACAGATGATCTATCCAGGTATGGATATGTCTATCTGATGAAACATAAGTCAAAGTCATTTGAAATATTCAAATGATTCAGAAGTGAAGTAGAAAATAAACTAGAAAAAATATTAAGACTCTTCAATCTGATCGAGGAGGAGAATATCTTTCTAGTGAGTTTCTCATATATCTAGGAGAGAATTGAATTCTCTTCCAATGGACTCCTTCAGAAACATCATAGCATAATGGTGTATCTGAGAGGAGAAATCGGACTCTGTTAGACATGGTCTGATCCTTGATGGGTTTTGCCAGCTTGTCGATATCCTTCTGGAGATATGCACTCGAATCAGCTTGCTATCTATTAAATAAGATTCCAAGTGAGTCTGTAATTAAGACTCCATATAAGATATGGACATAACGTAATCTAGCACTTTCACACCTTAAGGTTTGTGGATGCCCGGCTTATGTGAAATGGTTAATCATAGATAAACTTGGACCTAGGTCTGATAAATGCATATTTATAGGATATCCCAAAGAATCAAAAGGATATATTTTCTACCATGCTGATAAACAAAAGGTGTTCGTTAGCCTTAAGGCAATCTTCTTGGAAAAGAAGTTTTTTGGTGAAGGAAGTGTTGCCTCTAAGGTTGAACTTGATGAAGTTCAATAGGTAGAAAAGCCGACACCTATTGCTGAACCTGAACTGGATTTGATTAGATCAAATCTAGAGCCTAGTATCTTTACACCATTAAGGTGATCCGATAGAGTACTGCATCAACTGGTGATCCTATCGAACTCAATGAGAATAATGAGGATTTGATCACCTACATGGATGCAATGTAGAGACCTGATTTTAAGAAATAGCTTGAGGCCATGAAATCCAAAATGGAGTCCATGAAGGTCAATGATGTATGGACATTGGTTGACCCATCCGAAGGGGTTAAACCCATTGGGTGTAAATGAGTCTTCAAAAGGAAGAGGAGTGCAGACGAAAAGGTGGAGACCTATGAAGCCCATCTGATTGCTAAGGAATATCATCAAAGTTATGGTATTGACTATGATAAGACATTCTCCCATATGATAATGCTCAAATTCATTCGAATAATGCTTGCTATAGCTGCCCATCTGGACTATGAGATCTGGCAGATGGATGTGAAGATAGCTTTTCTAAATGGAGAGCTGACCGAAGAGGTGTATATGATACAACCTGAGGGGTTCACATCTATAGATGAGTCCAAGGTGTGCAAGCTTCAGTGATCCATTTATGGATTGAAGCAAGCATCTCAGAGTTAGAATATGCATTTTAATAAGGTGATCAAAATATATGGCTTCGTTAAGAATGGAGAAGAGTCCTGCATCTATAAGTGGGTGAATGGTCTGGCAGTGGTATTCCTTGTCTTGTACGTTGATGATATTCTCTTAATCAAAAATGACATCCCCGCACTGCAAGGAATAAAAGTATTGTTGTCATCTCAGTTCTCCATGAAGGACTTGGGTGAAGCATCCTACATCCTAGGAATGAAAATCTATAGGGATAGATCTAAGAAGATGCTTGAATTATCCCAGTCTACGGACATAGAAACTATGCTGAAAAGGTTCAACATAAGAAATTCCAAGAAGGCTACAAAGTTTTTCTCTCTAAGAAGGATTGTCCAGCAACTCCTGAAGAGAGAGAGCATATTAGTAGAGTCCTATATGCTTCGACAGTGGGATCTATCATGTATACCATGATATGTACGAGATCAGATGTGGCATACTCACTAAGAGTAGTAAGTAGATACCAATCTGATCTAGGAGAAAATTACTGAAAAGTGGTTAAAACCATCCTTAAGTATTTAAAAAATATTAAGAACCAATGGTTGATTTATGGTGAGTCAGATTTGAAACTTATGGAGTTTACTGACTCCAGCTTTCAATCCAACCATGATGATAGCAAAAGCATGTCGGTTATGTCTTTACCCTAAATGGTGGAGTCATTTGCTGAAAGAGTTCCAAGCAGCATACTGTGGCAGACTTTGTTTGTGAAGTAGAGTATATTATAGTGTCAGATACTGTGAAGGAAGCTATATGGCTAAGAAAGTTCATCACCGAACTTAGAGTAGCATCCTCCCTTGATGGTCTGGTCCTGCTCTACTGCAATAGCACTGGTGCCATTGCTCAGGTGAAGGAATCAAAGGCACACAAGTAGACAAAACACATACTGTGCTGCTACCACTGGGTCCAAGAGATTATGGATAGAGGTGATGTCGATCTTCAGAAGATCGATGGAAAGGATAACTTGATCGACCCCTTCACTAAAGCCTTGGCGATAAAGAAGTTCGACGACCACGAGTCGAAGATGGGTATTAGATACTATGCCAAGTGGCTTTAGGATAAGTGAGAGTTATTAGGAAAATATGTCCCAAAGCCAATCATTAGCTCGTTGATGGTTGAGCTACATTATATTTGTAATTGATTCATTAATAAATAAAATATATTTTTAATATTTTTTCATCATAAAGTATTTATCTTCTAATAAACTTTATTATTGTGATGAAGTTCTTAGGACTATTTAGCTTCAATAAAGAGAGGATTTATCAATTAGTCCTTAAACTATTCATGACCAAATGATATGCTATTAATAAGGACAACAGCATTTATCGAGCATAGATCATTGTGTGCCATATGGGTTGGTTGTCCTCTTAATCAAGAAGTGTAGAAATACTGGTATGGCATGTAAGTGAGATGTATGGATACATCATCATTGAATGTGATCAATTCTAGAGCATTCTGCTATCGAGAATTGCTCTGATGGGATATAGGTATAAGTATCCCTTAGACTTGAGATCACCATAGTGGCTTGCAAGAAATTCATTGTACTTTGGTACCAAACTAACTGAATTTTTAATTCAATGATGGAAGGTTTCTAAGCACAATCAAGTACTTACGAAGTTGGTGAGTGATCAAGATGTGATTGACCACTCCAAGAGTTGGAGAAGAATGCAACATTATATTTCAATATAGCAAAAACCTTGGTCAGGATAATCTATAAGATGGATTTGATATTTTGAAATGCAATATGGATGACCTAATCGAGGTTGACAGTTAAACTCTAAGGTGTCCTACGAGCATTTTGGTCAAGGGGATGAATTATATAAAAGCTATATCTACATGGGTTCTAAGGATGTTGTTCTATACATTTGACCTATTCGGCTATCGGATACCATTACTAGATGGTCACTTTGATTGGTACAAAAATTTATTTCTATGCTATCGACTTAGATTTGGATCTATGGGGTCATACACATTAAAGTTCTCGATCTGATTAGATGGTTGATCGATAATTAAGAATCGTTTAGGGTTAAACATTCAATACGATTAATGTTTGACCAAGTGCAAGTATTGTAGGAGGATTAGTTAGCAATTTGGTTGCTAATTAGCTTAATTTGATTAAACTAGAGGTCTAAGATTAAGTCTAATTAAATATAATTTAATTAGATTTGGTTTGGACTTGATTGGATTAAGTCTAATTGATTTATTGGATGAGCAAATTGCAAGGAAGAACTAGTCCTAGTTCAATTAGGACTTGTATCAACCTAATTTCTATTTTGAATAGAAAATTGAATTAAAATTAAATCTAATTTAATCTAATTTAATTAGATTATTAGTTGGACTAAGTCCTAATCTAATTGGATTAATTAAATTTTAATTTAATTTGATCCAAGGATCAAGTTGGACCAAGTCAAACTAGGAGTCCTAGTGAAACTAGGACTCCTATCTCCATGTGCCACCTTAGCCCCAACGCCCCTCATGCCATTTTTGTTGGATTTTTTCATGAAAATATTTCTCTCTAGATGTTCATGCATGCCCCCTTGCTCCCTTTATCTCAAATTTGGTATTTAGATATTGTGATCAAGTCAAAAGAAGAGTTTGAGTTGATTTAAACTCTATGAGATAGTGTTTTGAGAATCCAAAACTCCTTCCTATTTTGTGTCGCCCACACTCAAGTCAAAAGAAGAGTTTGAGTTGATTTAAACTCTATGAGATAGTATTTTGAGAAATCAAAACTTCTTCCTATTTTGTGTCACCCACACCCCTATTTTTCCTCTAAACTTTTCATGGCTTTTAGAGGCCTTTTTGTGTGACATTCTCTAGTAGTCCATGCAAAAGATAAAGGAGAGGGTGCCTAAGAGTTGGGCTCCCCAAATCTAGCCCTGTTTGGATAACCCTTGACTAGGTATTTGACCTAATCAAGAATTTTTCTATATCTTGTTATATAAAATAAATTTTGATCTTATTTTTTTGTGGATTACACATCTGAGAGAGGTCATTTGGGGCATGAAAAATCTGAGAGAGAAGCCTAGGGCATGGGATTTTGTAAAGGCACCAATCAAGGTGCTTTGGTAAGAGAAGAAAGAAGAAGAAGAGGGTCTTCTTCTAGATTTTTTCATCTACTCCTATTCCTCCATCTTTGTGAGTGTTTGAGAGTTGTTTCAGTATCACGAATTATCTTTCTCAACTTTAGAAAGTTAGAGAGTCCAAGCAAGAAGGAAAGAAGATCTAGATTGATCGTTGGAGAAGAATCAGCACAGTACTAGCATACTATACTGATTTTTGGGCACCGAACTTTAGATCTGTAATCGAGGGCTCATGTGGACAATTTGTAGAGGCCGAACATGTGTGCGGCTTAGAGCAACCATCTCAGGCCTGGATCAGCAAGTTAAGGAACTCGAGATTCAAAGGTAAGGGTGATCTGATCTTCCTATTACATGTCTAAATTTGATCTAGAGTAGTCTGCTGTTGATATGATTAATATGCAGTTCTTTTGATATTTTATTTTTTGATTTAATAGCATGCCTTAATCATGTAATAGGATCTTATATCTAAAATTTTATGTTATATTGTTCATGATTTAATGTGATTAATTCACCTCTTCTGCTGTAATTTTGAAAAAGTTTCAAAAGCTAACCCTAGAATCCTAGATCGATTCCTGTAGTATCCAGCTCTAGGATGAAATTAAGGATTAATTAGAAGAGGTTAGTTGGATCAGTTTATTAGATGCCGACCATAGAGAAGAGAAGATCATCCGAGAGTGTCGCCGCAACCCAATCCACCTTAGAGAGATGAACCACAAGAAGATCGGCCACCTTTTGGAATCATCAACACCATAATTGGGGGAGATCGGCAAGAAAAGATCCATGAGTCAGCAGAACCAGCAAAAAAATAGCAGACTAAAGAATCCATCACTTTTACTAAACAAGATGCTCCAAGAGTTCAGCTTCCACATAATGATGTAGTTATAATTACTTTAAACATTGCTGATTATGATGTACGCCATGTTTTAATTGATAATAGAAGCTCTATTGACGTCTTGTTTTATGATGCTTTTTCTAAAATATCCATATCTGACAATAGGATGGGTCCAATGTACTCTCCATTAGTAGGGTTCATAGGTGATGCAGTGCTAGTGGAAGGAATAATAACATTGCCTATAATAGCAAGTCGGTATCCAAAGCAATCTAGAGCTCAAGTTAATTTTTCAGTAGTCAAAGCACCTTTTGCCTACAATGCAATCTTGGGCTAACCTAATTTGAATGCACTCTGGGCTGTGGTTTCAACTTACTACCTAAAATTGAAATTCTTGATGAAGTATGGAGTAGAGGAGATCAAAGGAGATCAAGCACTGGCTCGATACTGCTATAATATCACCCTATAAGAAGGAAGATAGGTAGACCCTTGTCCAATGGACAGACTCGATGCGCGTGATGATTATCTAAGGAATGAGGAGAATCCATCGATAATCTTATGGAGATCCTCCTAAATAATGCAAACAAGGAGCACACTATAAAGATCGGCACAAATCTGAAAGGAGAAGTCAGAAAGGAGCTCATCATCTTCTTGTAAAGGAATGCTGATGTCTTTGCCTGGGCGCTTGTAGACATGCCTACGATTGATGCAGAAGTAATGAAGCATCATTTGGGTGTGGACCTTAAACATCGGCCAGTAAAGCAAAAAAAATGTAGTTTTGCACTAGAAAGGCAGAAGGCTATAATGGATGAGGTCGACAAGCTCCTTAAGGTAGGATTCATTCGAAAAGTGCTTTATCCAGACTGGTTTGCAAATATTGTTCTTGTTAAAATGACGAATGGCAAGTGGAGGGTGTACATAGACTTCATAGACTTAAACATGGCTTGCCCAAAAGACAGCTATCCTTTACCTAGGATTGACCAACTGGTGGATGCAACTTCAGACCATGAACTCCTCACCTTCATGGATGCCTTCTCCAGCTATAATCAAATCTAGATGGCACCAGAGGATAAGGAGAAGACTGCTTTTATTACTGATCATAATCTTTATTATTATAGGATCATGCCCTTTGGACTTAAAAATGTAGGAGTAACCTATCAGCGTCCGGTAAATAAGATCTTCAAGGAGTAGATCAGTCGAAACATGGAGGTTTATGTAGATGACATGCTGGTTAAAAGCCGATCTTCGTTAAATTACATTATCAATCTTGAGGAGACCTTCAATATCCTCTGAAAGTACAAGATGAAGCTAAATCCTACAAAATACACTTTTGGAGTAACCTCAAAAAAGTTTCTAGGATTCATGATGTCAAGCCACGGCATTGAGGCCAACTCAGAAAAGATCAAAGCCATTCAAAAAATGACTGCTCCAAAAATGATAAAGAAAGTTCAACGCCTCACAGGCAAGGTAGTGGCCCTAAATTGCTTCGTTTCAAGATTGGTGGAGCGCTGAGTGCCACCAGTCCCTTGAAGAATTGAAGAACTATCTTAATTCGCCTCCACTCCTAGCCAAACCAGAACTTGGAGAAGAGCTATACTTGTACCTTTCTGTGTCTCCTACAACTATTGGAGCCATAATAGTCAGAGAAGAAGCCAAAGTTCAGAAGCCAATTTACTACATAGTAGAGTCCTAAAGGATGCAGAAACAAGGTATACCAAATTAGAAAAACTAACTTATGCCTTATTAATTACAGTCAGAAAGCACCGACCTTATTTTCAAGGGCACATAATTACTCTCCTTACTAATCAACCCATCAAGGTAGTTCTTCACCGACCTGATACATCCGAAAGAATGGCAAAATGGGCAATTGAGTTAATTGAATTTGACATTTATTTTTAGCCTCAGCCATCCATTAAGGCTCAAATACTAGCCAATTTTATAGTGGAGTGTACCATTCCGGATGCAATTGAACTAGAATACCAAGAAGTTCATATCCTTGGCTCTCCTAAAGAGAAGACTGATCTTCTTGAAAACTTCTGAGCACTATATGTGGATGGTTTATCTAATGCTTTTGGAGCAGGCACGGGCTTGATTCTCATCAATCTAGGAGTTGTAGTGGAGTATGCATTATGCTTCGATTTTTCTATCACTAATAATGGAGCAGAGTATGAAGCCCTGCTTACAGAACTAAGAATAGCCAAAGAACTAAAAGTAGAACATCTAAAGGTTTATAGTGATTCTCAGCTGGTTGTGGGGTAGGTCAGTGATAATTATGAAGCTCGGGAGGAAAGCATGAAGAAGCACTTGAAAAAGGTAAGGAGCTTGATCTCAGCCTTTAAAAATTTTGATATCCAGCGAATCCCCAGGATGGAGACACTAGAGCCGACCTCCTCTCTAAGCTAGCCACCTTAGCTCCAAACAAACTACCAAAAGAAGTCCTTTTTGAAGTCTTACAGCACCCAAGTTCGAAAGAGCCCCAGGCAATAATATAAGTTGATCATGAGCCCAGCTAGATCAATCCATTGATTGCTTATATCAGAGATAGGATTCTTTTTAGAGACCATAAAGAGGCTTAGAAGTTAAGAAATCAAGCTTTCTGCTATATTTTATATGAAAATAAGATGTACAAGAGATCGTACTCCTTGTCACTCCTTAAATGTCTTTAACCTTCAGAAGCCAACTATGCCTTAAGGGAAGTTCACAAAGAAATTTACACAAATCATCTGGGGGTGAGATCCTTATTACATAAGTTACTCCGTCAGGGATATTATTGGCCAACAATGCACCAAGATGTGGTGGATTATATGAGAAAATACGATAGATGTCAAAGAAATGCAAACATTTAAAGACAACCAGCTTCATAGCTCACATTACTGGGTGCGCCTTGGCCATTTGCATAATGGGAGATGGATATACTTGGACCTTTTTCCATGGTATCTGGACAATGAAAGTTCATGCTGGTGGCAGTAGATTATTTCACTAAATGGGTTAAGGCTGAACCTCTGGAGAAGATCACTGAAGTCAAAGTATAGGACTTCATCTAGAAGTTGATAGTTTGCAGATTTGGTTTACCACGAACATTAATCATTGATAATAGGTGCCAGTTTATAGGAGCGAAGTTTGCTAAGTTCTGTGAAAATCTAAACATTTCTCACTACTTCACATCAGTAGCTCATCCACAGGTGAATGGTAAAGCTGAAGTAACTAACATAACTTTGCTTCAAGGAATAAAGGCCAGGCTTGAAAGAGCGAAAGAAAACTGGGCAGATGAACTTTATCACATGCTTTGGGCTTACAGAATTACTCAAAGATTGTCAATTAGAGAAACTCTTTTTGCATTGGCTTTTGGAATAGAGGTCCTCATCCCAGTTGAGCTTGAACTTTCTTCAGCGTGAGTTGAAGCTTTGAGTGAGCAGAACAACTCTTAGGATCTCAAGGCAAATCTCAATCTGTTGGAAGAAAAGTTAGAGAAGACTCAAATTCGAATGGCAGCCCATAAACAGAAAGTAGCCCACTACTACAATTCTAGGATCAAAAGCAAGACATTCCGAGTAGGAGATTTGGTGCTTCGGTAAGCAGATGTTTCGCAACCCCAAAATCAAGAAAAGCTCATCCTGAACTGGGAAGGTCATTATGAGGTCGTAGAAGTCGTTCGATTGGAAACATATTATCTAAAGGAGCTCAAAGGATCAGCACTCCCACAATCCTAAAATTCGAAGAACTTGCAAATGTATTATCAATAACCTTGCTTCAATAAAATTTTCTTATTTCAATATTGTTGCTCCTTGGTGCAAAATCATATGATGGCAGGAAATGACTCAACCATACTTTGACCTTAAATGAAGTAGAAGACCTTTGGTTATTTAAGACAGGACGAGAGGAGAGGCCCTTTCAATGATCCTTTTGTGCTCCTATAACTTTGTTAGGGACAGATGGAGGATCTCGTCCTAACAAAGATAAAAGCCAACTTTATCAGGAACAGGAGGAGAATCTCATCCTGGCACGGGTCAAAGGGGAGAGGCCCTCTCAATGGTCCTTTCATGCCCCGATGATATTGTTAGGAATAGAAGGAGAACCTCATCCTAATATGGATAAAGGCTAATCATGTCAGGAACAGGAGGAGAATCTCATCCTAGTATGGATGAAGATCTTCAGTTGTTTAAGACAGGAGGAGGGGAGAGTTTATTTCAACAGTCCTTTTGTATCCCTATAACTTTGTTCGAAACAGGAGGAGGACCTCATCCTAGCAAAGGTAAAAGCCAACCATATCAGTAATAGGAGGAGAACCTCATCCTGACATGGGTCAAAGGGGAGAGGCCCTCTCAACGATCCTTTCATACCTCGATGACCTTATTAGAAATAGGAGAAGAACCTCGTTCTAACAAGAGTAAAGGCTAACCATGTCTGGAGCAGGAGGAGAACCTCGTTCTGACATGGATGAAGATCTCCGATTATTTAAGATAGGAGGAGGAGAGAGGTCCTTTCAACGATCCTTTTATATCCTTATAACTTTGTTAGGGATAGGAGGAGGACCTCACCCTAACAAAGATAAAAGCCAACCATATCAAGAACAGGACGAGAATCTCATCCTAGCATGGATCAAAGGGGAGTGGTTCTTTCAACGGCCCTTTTGTGCTCCTATAACTTTGATAGGGACAGGAGGAGGACCTCATCATAGCAAAGATAAAAGCCAACCGTATCAAGAATAGGAGTAGAACCTCATCCTGACACAGGTTAAAGGGGAGAGGCCCTCTCAATGGTCTTTTCGTACCTCGATAATCTTGTTAGAAATAGAAGAAGAATCTCATCCTAATAAGGGTAGAGGTTGAACGTATCAGAAACAGGAGGAGAATCTCGTCCTGACATGAATGAAGACCTCTGATTGTTCAAGATAGAAGGAGGGGAGAGACCCTTTCAACGGCTTTTCTGTGCCCCAATGACTTTGTTAGGGGTAGGAAGAGGACCTCGTCCTAACAAATGTAAAGACCAATACCATTAGGAATAGGAGAAGAATCTCGACTTGATAAGGATAAATGCTAACCTCGCTAGAAACAAGAGGAGAACCTCATCCTAATGTGGATAAAGACCTACAGTTATCTAAGACAGGAAGAAGGCATTTTTTGATGGTCATTTTGCTAAAAGATAAGGTGAATAAAATGAAAAAATCAACAGACGTCAAATCCATACAAGACAAAGAGATAATTGAAGAAAGTATCATTTTATTAAAGTTGAAGTTCATTACAAAATAAAGGTTTGCAAGACCATGTACAAAAAGATAAAATGAACGAAGTCCTAAGAAGGGTTAGATTCTTCGGACCTTGGACTGCTAACCCCTACCATCGCCAAAGATTGCTTCAAGCTAGTAACCTCTTCTTCAAATTCCTTTCTTTTCAATAGACTCTCTACAAATAACTTATCAGCCCATCGATAATTATCTTTGGACTCCCACAACTATATTCTTAGGACCTCTGACTCGGCCCCTACATCTTTAACAGCTTGTCGCTCATAAGTCAGTTGGATCTTCAGCTATTGAAGCTCGATTGATTCTTTTGCATATGTTGCTAATAGGATCTCCAAAGAATTTTTTAAGGAAAGAAGTTCATCTGATTCTCTGATCAAGCTGGCCTCCACCCTCTCCTCCAATTGCCTTTTAAGACCAGCTATCTTCTTGTCCGCTTTTCAAAGTTGCTACTGGAGATTGGTGATTTCATCACTCCAGCTGAGCTCGTAACTCTTGTATGAAGTTTCAATGGTGTGAAGTTGATTTTGAAGTTCTGAGAATCTCTTGGACCAATCCCAACCAGACTCCTCTCGACTGATAGACCATGCCGAGCTTCCCTCCAACAATCAAATTTTTTTCTTTGCGATGTTGAGTTCAACTTCAATGGAGTGAGCTTTGGCTGTTAAAGTCCAGGACTTCTCACTTGCTCACTTCTTGACCTCCTCGAGCTCTTCATTCAGGTGGAACTTCTTGGTATTTATTCTTTAAATAGTTGTCTAAATGATTGATGCAAGCATTTAATTTCAGTAGTGGCATCGACATAGTTCTTCTTTGATTTTTTAAGCTTGTCTTCAGTCTCCCCCAATTTTTTCTTAAGGAGATGAACCTCTCTCCTTAGGCTCTTTATATGGGCCTTCAGGGAAACATCCTGAGGTAGGGGGTCAGCTTCGATAAGAGACTTCACCTGGAGCATGAAAATATTACATCATAGACTATGCAAAAAATAAAATCACTATCAAAATAAACTTGTCTTCATTGATCAAAATATTTTTTAAGTACATGAAAGAAAATAAATGAAAAGACAAAATATAAATTAAGAGGTTGCAGACCTCTGGGAGAGCTAATGAGGAGTCTGACACAGCATCAGTCGATCCCAGCTCTTCATTGGTAGGCTCGATAGGGGGGAGCTCGGCCACAGCAGTGGATGGTTTTGCTCCACCTTTAGGACCCCTTCATACAAGAAACCAAGGTCAAGCTTGGAAAACTTGCTGGCCACCCTATCCTCACGGAGCTCGAATCCTTTGTTGAAGGCCCCTTGGCTGAATTTGATGTTTAGATCTCTCATTTTGGAGGAGACCTTGAACTCCTCTATCACTTGGGCCGTCACCTCTGAGTTTTGCCTCGAAATTTGCTTCATTAGTTTGGCAGTTTTGGCTTCAGCTTTTCGCCTCTGCTCTCCTTCCAGGTCCAAAGCGGTCTTCAACTCTGTTGATGTTTCTTTCTCCTTATGGAGCACTTCTTGGAGACCTTCGATCTCGATAGATTTTTCTTTCAAAGAGTGGTTAGCCTCATCTCTCTCCTTAATTAGTCACTCAACCTCAACTTGATGATCCTCTTGGGCCTTCACTAGCTCTGACTTTAAGCGGTTCAGTGATCTGATATAGCCAAGCAATTGGTGGCCCATCTATTAATATATATATATATATGATGAAAAGGGTTATGCGGATGAGAAAGAATTAAAAAATTTAAAGAGAAAGAGAAGGACGAAGTAACCACATCAAGAAAGGATCCGAGTGAATCCCAAGTACGTTGGTCGACATCAGCGTCGACGATCCTATCTACGACTTCGGGCATGGTGAACCCATCGACCCCTGAAGATTTCATGATTGTTGAAGAGGTTCTCCCCCAACTCTTCATTGAAGCTATTGGGCCCGTTACGACGGGCCTTCTGTTGAGACTTTCTTAAGGCCCTTTTGGTCTTCTTTTTCTCCACCTTCTTCTCTCCTCTGGTCAGAGGCTCTGGGACTCGGGCCTTAGTAGGAGGGCTCGGTGCCATCGAAGGTCCGGTGACCTTGATGGTGGCATCAAACTCGGCAGCAGGAGGAGCTTCATCGGTAGGGGCAACTTTAGGGACATCCATGGCACTGATGGGAGCCGTGGAGCTTAGAATGTCAACTTTTACTTTTTTTCAAACTTTTGCCCGAAGCCTTCCCTTTCCTCTTACAGGTCGAGAGCCCCCTCGTGAGCATCTCAACTATCTTAGTGTCCATTTTTGAAATAAAGAAAGGAGTATAGTTAAAAAAAAAAATAAGAGGGGAAGAAAGAAGAAGAAGGGGATAACCCACAAACTTCGACCATATACCTGTTGGATTCAGACGGCTAAGGTCAAGATTGAACAGAGTTTGTTCTTTTATTAACTCAGACACAAGAGGAGTTTGATAAACTTTTATTTTGCTAACCGACTCCTGGTCCTTAATCTCTAACCCTGAGGGTCGATGGACTAAATCCCTCAAATTTTTCCAAGGATGGACTAAATCTCTCAAATTTTTCCAAGGAGGGAGTCCTAAGTACAAGGTCGGATAAGAAACAAAGATGAATTTCTCTTTCTAATTATGGATAAAGGAGGGGGCACCCTTGAGCAACCCTTTCTTGCCTGATTAGGATGAAATATACCACCATCCTTTACAGTAGGGTGATGCTTGAAAGTAAAGTAAGTTCAAAAAAGTAAAATAGTGGGCTGAACATCGATGGATATGCATAGAGCAAGGAACCCTATTATGAACCTAAAGGAGTTCGATACCATAGAAGCTAAGAAGATATTTAAAAAATGAAAAAAAACTACAACAAAAGTGGGGAGAGGAAGCCTTAGCCCAGCACGGAAGGCCTCCAAATACAAGTAGAACCGACTTGGAGGAGGGGCACAAGCTTGGCCACTCGGTCTGAGAAGTTCCAACTCATACTTAGTAGGCACCCCATACTGGATCCTAATTAATGATAGATCTTCAGTGGTTAAGGAACAAGGGATGGTTCCTGATTTGAAATTTGGCTGAGGTGCTACCCTAGGTTCGGCTTCTATTCTAATCTCGAGGTTTTGGGAGTTTGGATCAACTAGACTCGTAGAACCACTAGACCAAGAAACTTCGAATGATATTTAAATCAGATTAAATCTAATAAAATTTCCAAAAAAAACCTAGAAAAAAGAGACAGTGAAAATTTGAAAAAGAAAAATGACAAAAATCCACCTAGAAAAGCCTAAAGAGATTCTAAAGAATATGGGAAAACCAAAAATCAAGAGGACAAGGATGAGGGACAAACCTAGGTTGATCAAAAAACTCGAGGGGAAGACCAAAAAGATGAAGGATAATCAAGAAGAACGTCGATGGTCGAACACGTTGTGAGGAAATTGTGAGGATTTGTGGTGCTCCTAAGCCTTGGGAGGCCACGGGAGGAGTCAAGGGGTTGGCTCCGGGCATTCCAGAGGCTTGGTTGGTGCTTCGAAGATCTGGGATTCAAGATGGAGCAAGAAATCAAAGCTAAAGAATCAAGACTGCAGAAAGAATATTTTCTATAGGTTAGCCGGCTCAGTCCAAAATTGGGTCGGCTAAGTCTCAGTGCGCAGAAAAAATAGAGAGCTACACGTTCGGGACTACTGGTACGGCATAGAACTGGGTCAACTTAGTTTCAGACTAAGCCAACCCAGTGGAACTTAGCTGGCTCAGTGCGCGGGCAGAGTTATGCGAGGGTCTATTTTGGACTAGGGTCTGGGTTGATCCTAGGGATCTTAAGGCCTGGTTTGAGAGATCTTAAGAGGGCTAATTCATGTATGGATCGGGTCTAGATCTAAAGGATGAGAGCATGGGAGACATGGGTGTACATGGTTCGGTGAGTGCTTTCATGTATTGGGTTAGCCGAAAAGTTTTTTGGTTGGGCCTAATAGCTATGTATAAATACATAAGTTGTATTAGGGTTTCAAGCGGTTATGGAATACAGATCTTTTTTTTCCTCAACTCTCTTATTCTCTTCTCTCTAGAATTGTCGCCCTAGGGTTCTTGAAGAAGCGCTAGAGAAGGGGGGTGTCTCCCTCAAGCCCAAGGAGGGAGGCACCCCATCATAGATTCAGGTAGAGGATTGGTGGTTTACTACTTATAGAGAACATCACAGGTTCCTTTAGGTCTGTGCTAAAAATCAAGGGCTTCCGCAACATGGTATCGGGGCTTGTGATGCCAAGGATGATTGGCTTTCGAGCGATATCATGGAACATTAATTGATATCAAGAAGAGGTGATGCCAGTTGGTGTGCTTATATTTGGTATCAAAGCCTGATGGTGCATGAAAGGGAAGGAGAAGTCGTACAAGGTGAAATTAGAAATCTGCACAAGGATTCCATGGTATGTCTCAAATCTATCTTTGTTATTGCTGTGGTTTGGCCAACTGGGAGCAGCGAATTGAAGGTGAAGGTTGGGAGGATTAATGGAAAGGGATTTTCTTAGGGTGGAAGGATTTGGTGCATGATGTGCTGATCGATCTTGGTGGAAAGGTCGGGATGTATGATGGTTATGTGACAGGCAGGGAGCGCTGGAGTGCTGTAGTAGTGCTTCCCTGAAGATGTAGGGCTGAGAGAGGCTCAACGATGCAGCAGTCGAGGGAGCTATCTCAACAGAGAGCATTAGGGTTCTTTAGGAAGATGGATAGTGTTGGACTATTGAAGAGAGGTTTTCCAAGGGGTAATGGTCGAAGAAAGGCTGAAGAAGCGACTATACATCCTTCGGTGTCTGAAAGGCAGGAAAGTAGTCAGAGATGTACTCAGTGGTTTGACCAGAGCTTGAATTTACGAAGTCTTGAGAGTGATGGAGATGAATGATCCATGGAGGTCCAGTAGGTTAGGGCTGGGTGGCTGTAGAGTGGCGTAGAGATGAGTTAGGAAGCACTGGAGTGCTGTAGGAGCACTTCCCTAGAGGCATGGGGCTGAGAGAGGCTTGGTGGTGTGGCAGTCGAGGAGTATATCTCAATAGAGAGTGTCAGTGGTATCTCAAGAAGATCGGATGCAGGTCTCAGGAAGAGCCAGGGGGTCTCAGGGAGTGCTAGGAGGTCTCAAATAGCTAGGAGTATCATGGATCAGATTTCTTCTACAGGAGCACCAGGAAGAGTCATAGTTCAGGTGGAGGATGGTTCTCCAGGTGTAATTGAAACGATGGCTAGTGTAGGGGTAGAAGAGAAGGACTAGGGTGGAATTTCCTAGGGTTCAGTTGTTGAATTCAGAAGAGTTAGATAAGCTCTTAGGTTTTGAAGGTGCCTACGGATTGCGGAGATATCCGAGATGGCTTCGAAGGGGTCCATGGAGCACGGAGGGTTCGAAGGGGCAGCAACGGTATTCAAGGTGCAGTGGTAGGCTTAGCAGTGCAGCATTGAGTGGTTGGCCTCAAGGGACTCGATGATAGAGTCGGCTTCTACGACATCAAGTGGACTTCTAATATAGGTGGAGCTCCGAAGAGGTGGCTTCACAATTGGAGAGGAATTTGACATGAGTTCAGAGCAGAAGGATGCGAAAGGATCGATATCCTAGCACCAGCACTGGTGATGCATAGTTCTAGGTGGAGCGGCATATGTAGGAGGATAGGCATAGTTTTGAGGAGACCATATCAGGATTTGCAGTGAGTGCCGATACAGGAACATTGTAGGTTCTCCAGAAAGTCCAAAAAAAGTGAGTAGCTGCTAAGCAGAAGGAATCCTATAATTTTAGGATGGTGCAGAGGTGCAAGCCAAATTCTTCAACGATAGAGGCTGTCATCCAAAAGGCCTCAAGGGTGCACAATAGCTGAAGATGATTGGCGGAGGCGATGATTGCACAAGATGCTGTCGAGTGCATAGGGATGGTGGGATCATGCAGGAGGTCATTGCTGAGAGGTTTGCCAAGACTTGGCAGTACCAAGGTAGAGATTATGAGGATTTATGGTGCTCCCAAGCCTTGGGAGGCCACGGAAGGAGTCAGGGGGTTGGCTTTGGAGATTCCAAAGGCTTGGTTGGTGCTTTGAAGATCTGAAATTTAAGATGGAGCAAGGAACTAAAGCTAGAGAATCAAGACTGCAGAAAGGACATTTTCTGTAGGTTAGTCGGCTCAATCCAAAATTAGGTTAGCTAAGTCTCAATGTATAGGCAAAATAGAGAGCTACACGTTCGGGATTGCTGGCATGGCACAGAACTGGGCTGGCTCAATTTTAGACTGAGTCAACCCAATGGAACTTAGCCTGCTCAGTGCTGAGACTGAGCCAGCTTAGTGCGCGGGCAGAGTTACGTAAGGATCTATTTTGGACTAGGGTCTGGGTTGATCCTAGAGGTCTTAAGGCCTAATTTAAGAGGTCTTAAAGAGGCTAATTCATGTATGGGTTGGGTCTAGATCCAGAGGATGAGAGCATGAGAGACATGGATGTACATGGGCTCGATGAGTGCTTTCATATATTGGATTAGCCAGAGAGTTTTTTGGTCGGGCCTAATGGCTATGTATAAATACATAGGTTGTATTAGGATTTCAAGCAGCTGTGGAATACAGATCTTTTCTTTCTCAACTCTCTTCTTCTCTTCTCTCTAGAATTGCCATCCTAGGGTTCTTGAAGAAGCCCTAGAGAAGGAGGGCATCTCCCTCAAGCCCATGGAGGGAGGAGCTCCATCATAGATCCAGATGGAGGATCGATGGTTTGCTGTCCATAGAGAATATCATAGGTTCCTTCAGATCCGTGCTAAAGATCAGGGGCTTCTACAACATAATATCAGGGCTTGTGATGCCAAGGATGATTGGCATTTGAGCAATATCATGGAACATTAATTGGTATCAGAAAAAGGTGATGCCAGTTGGTGCGCTTACAGGAATAGAAGCAACAAGGATGGGATGTTTGGAGGTGATGAAAAATGGAGAAAGGAGAGGAAGAAGGGGTGCAAATGAAAGTGAGAAGCCATGGAAGAAGAAGAGATTTAAATAGAAGAATAGAACCAAAGGAAGTTATGATTGTAGGACTCTTCAGCCAATCTTAACCTGCCACACATCCCACTCGCACCCCCCGCCCGATGAAACAAAAATTATGCCATACTTAAGGCTCCATGCCGAATGAATTTTCGAGAAAATTTATCCCTTCTGGTCCTTCGACATTAAACATCGGTGCCAATTCGAAAAAAGACAAAAGAATTCATTCTTTAATGGTGGAAAGCTTACAAGAAACTTCAGTTGTAGCAACTTTTCTGTACTCCATTCAAAATTCGAACTTGGAAGTAGGAGGACAAGTGTTGGGGATAAATTGACCCCCACCAAAGTTCTTAGTCGAAGTCCTTAGTCGCCAGCCTTCCTTTTGTTAGAATTCGTTGATCTCCTCAACAATAAGTTCATACTATAGAACCTCTCAAAAGCACACTGAAGTCTGGTGACATGATCCCGAACAGTGAAAGAGAACTATTGTTATGCTAACCTCGCCTTTTGACTCAAAACGAATGATAGGCTTGGGGTCTGGCCGCACTTCTTCCGGACGAACTCCTTCCAGTCGAGCTCTTTCTAGATGAACTCCTCTAATTGCACTCTTTCTGGATGAACTCCTCCAATTGCGAAGGATAGAGCATAGAATTTCATATCTCAATTTAGAGGACACCTACTTGCGCGTGGTCGAAGAAGCTTTCAAACTTTTTAAAGCCACTGGATGTTTCTCCCAACGGACCTCAACTGATCACAAGTCCAGCACATATACCAAAGTCTCCGACCTACATTCGAACTTCAACAAAGGGATCTCCACCGCCTATAAGTCATGACAAATGATAACTCATCCTCTATAACAAACTCTACGTGGTCTGAATGGCCCACTACCAGATGGTTATGATTGTCACCATCAGTTTGTTACACGCTCCATCTATAAAAAGGATCCTCCAGATATGTTTTCCTCTAAACTCTCTCCTCCTTGTCACTCTACTTCTCTATTTTCTGAGCACTCCATTCTAGTTGGCCGGAGAACTGACTTGAGCGTCGGAGGATTTTGCCAAAGCCACCCATCTTCAGTTTGGACTTTATTTTGTAGGTCCCATCGGTGGCCTCACCTTCCCAACTTCAGCTACCTTCTGCGTCCTTATAGATTTCTGCACCAACACTACGTAAGAACTATATGAAACATGGGGATGCATGTCGTCTCTCTAAAAAAGGAGATTCCATGAAAAAATTAAACAAAATTTCATGGAGAGTGCATGAAGATTGAATGGCATAAGGATTTGGGAGTCCTAGTATTCGCTGTCGTGGGCGGTCAAAAATAAAACCTAACTCAAACTATATAGATAGGATGAATCAGGGTCGAATCCATAGAGATTATATTAATTACACTTAAATTATAAATTGAAAATAATTTAAATTAATTAAAAATTGATTAATTAAAAGATTAATTAAGAAAGTAAATTAAATAGCAAATTAATTAAAGAGGAGTTGCAGGTATGGAGATGGATTCTCAGGATCTCAATTGATTACTTATCTAACAGCAGCTGGTATTCTTTTTAATATGCTTTAATTGAAATCTATCCAATAAAGATATAACTTATCTTAGAGAGCACGGCCTATACCCTTAGATCACAGCCCATTTCTTAAAGTTATAGGCTAGTCTAAATTGATTTAGATATAATACTAAGAATTAATCTAAATATAATCTATTCCAAGAGTATGAACCATACTCGTAGATCACGGCTCATCCCAAAGATAATAAACTATTCTAGATTAATTATAAAAAAATAAAGATATAAAAATATTATAACTAAAAGTAGTCTTTATTATAAATTAGAAAAAAAAATATAAAAGATGAAAAATAAAAAACACCATCAAAATAAGATCACAATGATCTTCTGAGAATAAGTTGATCAGTCGGACATCGAAAAGCTTTTCACTAAAATTTTTATCCTTGAACTTGAGATCTTTCTTTCTACAACTTGGAGCAGGGATTAAAAGCAGGAAGAAAAGATTTTCTGGAGAAGTTGGTTTAGATTTTTGGAAGAAGAAAGAAGAAGGTATGGCTGCTGTTTGGAAAGAAGAAAGAAAGAGAGGGAGAGAAAAAGGGCCGAAGAGAGGCCTGGGAGGTCTCTTTGGCCATGGAGGCTGAATAGAAGGATATTACGGCTTTGGGATTTTAAATAGAGAAAAGATGTTGAAAGAATCCGGTTGAAAGGAAGAGTGCAGAATTTATTTTAGAGTAGAACTCGTCTGCTAAAACCTCAAGCGTCTGCTAACATCCATGAAAATTTGGCCACGAACCCGCTGTTAGCTCTCGCTCTCGCAACAGGATTCTTACGGACCTGCTATCGCCATGCGCACCTGCTAAACCTGCAGTCAGCTACGTGCTCGTGAGCCTGTAAAGTCTCCTCACACACCCGCGAACTTGATAGCAAACCTGCTAGTGACTCCGTTGAAACCAGCCTCACAGACCCGTTAAGCCCCTCACGGACCTGTTAAGCCCCTCACGAACCTGCTACAAACCCAGCAACGAACCCAAAAGACCACCAACGTGATGTTTCTTCGGCCATTTTACAAAAAGAAATTTTTGTTTCTTTACAATGATGCATATATCCTTTCGGGTTTTTTGCATAGTATCTTCATTTTCTATAATACCGTATGCATAGTTCTTTTAATTTAATTCCATTTTGAGTTCGATTTGTTCCAAATTTGAGTCTTTTTTATCTATGAATTGAGCTCTTTATATCAGCGATCATCTTTCCTACAAAATATAAGAAAAAACATCAAATTCTTAATAAATAAAAGAAATTAAATATAATTTTATACTTTCAGTTGGCTCAAATTAAGTATTTATCACACCCCCTAACTTAAACTTTGCTCATCCTCGAGTAAAGCAGATAGATTAGCAATATATACCAAATCAATTTTGAATTAAAAGTTAGGTTTAGACACTCCTAAAGATAGCTGATACCTGGTCAGACCATTAAAGAGGTACATCGTCGAATTACTAATTCGATCTAATATGTGGTTTGAGTGTTAGCCATAGAAATTTTTAGAGATCTTCTTTCACCAACTTTTCACTATACTCTTTAAATCCTCTAACTTGATGTGAGCTAGGTTTATTATCTTTTTTGCAATTTAGTCCTCTTATTAATCAGTTTCTTTTTAGATTCTTGTATTCCCATCTTTTGATGTGAACTACAATGCTTACTTAGGCGAAAAGGCCCAATTATCTAGTGAGACAATGCTAAACCTCTTTTTAATTTACACTACCCATCTTTTTACACGAACCATAATGCTTACTTAGGCGAAAAGATCCGATTACTTAGTAAAAATCTAGTATTTATTTTATATATATTTATTATTATTATTTTAAATAGATTTTAAGGGATACTTTTGCATAGTTTAACCTTTCCATCCAACTCTCATGAAGTAGATTCCTTATTGAGATCAATAAGAAAAAGGTTCTAGAGTCACTCTTAAAATTTGATATGATCTAAACCCTTCCATTTATTGGGTTTTCTAAATAATTTACTCCTCAGTATCTCTAAAATTATCTAGACCATTAATCACTCATTGATTAGGGTGCCTAATTAACTTTTAGTCAAAATAAAGTTTTGGATACATAAAGCTAATTATTTCAAATCATACTTGAAGACTCATAAGTTTTAAAGTTAGTTAATCTCCCCCCTCAACTTAATTTTCATTATCCTCAATGGAAGAAGAGAAAAATCAAAAATATTTATCGAGGGGTACCACCTGGTTTATTATTTGCAGGTCCTTCGGTATACTCCATTAAGTTCATACAGGATGTTTGGTGATGTGCTCGCCTCAACTTAGCCGATCATCTTTATTAGTATCCTACAAGAATGAAAACAAAAAGTGAACTAGGAATCTGAAAAATAAGATGATGGGTTGCCTCCCAACAAGAGCTAAGTTTAATGTCTTCAGCCAGACTAGGCTAAAAATTTATAGTGGTTTATAGATCGATTCAACTAGATCCACAGACTCAATTTGCTCTCCATCCTTTATACCATCCATATAAGGTTTGATCCATTGGCCATTAACCTTGAAGGTATTTTCCTATTTTGGATCTCTAAGTTCTACAACTCCATGGAGAGAAACTTGGGTCACAATGAATGGTCCGTCCCAACGTGAGCAAAGTTTTCTAGGGAATAGTCTTAACCTAAAATTAAAGAGCCATACTTTTTGGTTAGGTTTGAATGTTTTTCTTGAGATGATTTTATCATGGTAAGCTTTGGTTTGAGCCTAATAGATTTTAATGCTATCGTATGCCTCATTATGTAACTCTTCTAATTCATTTAATTGCAGTCTCCTTTTTGATCCTGCATGTTTCATATCAAAGTTAAATTTTCTTATTGCCCAATATCCATAGTGCTCTAATTCTACCAGTAAATGACAAGGTTTTCAAAAAATAAGCCGATAAGGAGACTTTCTTATAGGAGTTTTGTAAGCAATATGGTAGGCCCATAATGCATCATCTAATCTTTCTGACCAATTTTTACTATTGGGCCTAACCATTTTTTATAAGATCTTCTTTATTTTCCTATTGGAAACTTTAACTTGTCCACTGGTCTAGAGGTGATATGGGGTAGCTATTCTATGTGTGATCCTATATTTTTTCATCAAAGCTTCAAAGTGCCTATTTGTGAAATGCATACCCCCGTCACTAATTATAGCCCTAGGGCAATCGAATTGACTTATGATATTCCTATGAATAAACTTGATTACCACCTTATGATCATTGGTTCATGTTGCTATGGCTTCTATCCACTTTGAAACATAATCTACTGCCATCAAAATATACTCATATCCATATCAGGAAGGAAAGGGGCCCATAAAGTCAATTCCCCAAATATCAAAAAATTTCAACTACTAAAATCGGGGATAGGGGCATCATATCTTTCCTAAAAATATTTTCTATTTGTTGACATCTTAAACAATTACGGCAAAAATCATGGACATCTTTAAATAATGTTGGCCGGTAAAATCCACTTTCAAGCACTTGCTGTCATTTTCTTTCGACTAAAATGTTCCACACAAGCTAATGAGTGGCAAAAAGTTAGGATACTTTGAAATTCACTCTCGAGGACACATCGCCGGATGATTTGGTCTGGGCAAATTTTGAACAACTTAGGTTCTTCCCAAAAAAAGTGTTTTACTTGGAAAAAAAAATTATTTTTCTCTTATTGGGTCCAATGGGATGGGACTTGTCCTATCGCCAAGTAATTAACTATATGTGCAAACCAGAAAAGTTTATTAAAAGATGTTGAGAAGAGTTATTCATCAGAGAACATATCTCCAATGCTTTCACTATTATGTTCTACCAAGATCCTCGAGATATGATCTGCTACTATGTTTTGGGAACCCTTTTTATCTAAGATTTTGAGGTCAAATTCTTGCAACAAATGGACCCATTTAACCAGCCCAGGCTTTGTATCCTTCTTTGATAGCAGATATTTCAATGCAGCATGGTTCGAGTAGACTATGACCTTGGAGCCCAAAAGGTATGACCTAAATTTCTTTAGGGCAAACACAACTGCTAGCAATTCTTTCTTGGTGGTGGTGTAGTTCAATTGAGCATCAGAGAGAATTTTGCTAGCATTGTAAATTACATGTGGTTTCTTATTAATTTTTGCCCTAATATTGCCCCTACCGCATAATTAAAAGCATCACACATAATTTCAAATGGTAGGGTCCAATCTGATGGTTTGATAATTGGTGTAGTAGTCAATGCTGTTTTAAGTTTATTATAGGCAGCTAAACAGTCTTCATTAAAATCAAAGGAATTATCTTCAGCCAAAAGACTGCATAAGGGTTGGAAAATTTTGCTAAAGTTCTTAATAAAGCGCCTATAAAATCCTGCATGTCCTAAGAAGATCGTACTTATTTAACCAATGTTGGGGGTGATAGTTTTAATATTATCTTGACTTTAGCTTTGTCCACTTCGATCCCCCATTTAGATATAATATGTCTGAGTACGATTCCCTCATGAACCATAAAATGGCTCTTTTTCCAACTTAATACCATATTCGTCTCCACACATCTTTTAAGTACTTTAGTTAAATTTTGGAGACAAACATCAAAAGTAGAGCCAAAAATAGAGAAGTCATCCATAAAAATCTCTAAAAATTTATCGACCATGTCAGAAAAATTGCCATAATGCACCGTTGAAAAGTGGCTGGTGCATTACATAGTCCAAAAGGTATTCTATAGAAGACAAAAGTACCAAAAGGATAGGTAAAGGTGGTTTTCTCTTGATTCTCTGGAAATACAAGCACTTGATTGTATCCTGAATATCTATCCAGGAAGTAGAAGTAACTCTGATCCACTAATCATTCTAGAATTTGATCAATGAAAGATAATGAAAAGTGATCTTTCCTAGTCACGGTATTGAGTCACCTATAATCCACACATACTCGCCAGCCAGTTGCTGTACGAGTGGGTAATAACTCACCTTTGTTATTTTCTACCACAGTGATATCTAATTTTTTAGGCACCACCTGATAACCCAGTTACTATCAGAAATTGGATAGATAATGCCTGCATCTAGTCATTTTATTACTTCTTTCTTTACTACCTTTCACATATTTGGATTCAACCTACATTGCATGTCTCTATGTGGTTTGGCCTTTACCTCGCAATGTATATGGTGAATGCAAACAAAAAAGATCAATACCTTTCAGATCAGCAATTGTCTACCCTATGGCCTATTTATTCTCTTTGAGTACTCCTACAAGTTGTTCTTCCTGGTCAGTAGTTAAGTCAGAGGATATGATTACTGGAAGGGTCTCATTGGGTCCAAGAAATAAATACTTTAATGTGTCAGGAAGAGGCTTTAACTCTGGAATAGGTTGTGCTTCTAGGGATGGTTCTAGAGGGCTCGATTGAGTCAGTAATTGTTTATACTTTACAGTCTAGGAAGGGGTGGTGCTAAAATTGGGTGGCTCTAAAAGTGCATTAACTTCTCTAGTGTATCCATCAATATTGAAATCATCCACTCCAAAGTGTGCTAAGCATGCCTATAAAGAATCCGAGTCGAGCAGGGTATGAGTTTTGTCTTCTATAACTTCCTCTAATAAATTGATTTCATTATGGTCGAAAGTGGGTGGTCCTTGAGTAGCATTGAAAATATTCAACCTCAACTTTTTATTCCCGAAAGACACATCCATAACCCCTGTCCTATAGTTTATGCAAGCATTGGCAGATGCGAGGAAGGGTGTACCTAGGATGATAGGAACTTGGCTAGGATTGCTGCCAGATTTCATGTCTAGCATAAAAAAGTCTATAGAAAAGTAAAATTCATCTACCTTGACTAGCGCATCTTCCAACATTCCACGAGATACCTTAATTGATCTATCAGCTAATTGTAAGGTTACTGTTGTGGGTTTCAATTCTTCAAATCCAAAAAGATCATAAACAGAACTTGGAAGAAGATTAACACTCACATCCAAATCTAACAATGCTTTCTTAATGGTCACGTCCCCTATGATACAAGATATAATTGGGGTATTGGGATCCTTAAGTTTGGATGGGGTTATTTGTTGAAAGATAGAGCTAGCTTAGTTAAGTGGACTTTCTTAGGTGTGTGTGCTTTAGTTCTTCATTTTTGAGTGCATAAATTTTTGAGAAATTTAGCATATGTTGGGACTTGTTTAATAGCATTGATAAGTGGTAAAAATATACTAATAAAAGTATTAAATTATAAATAAATTTATTTATTTTTTAAAAAATTAATATTTTTGTTAATCTTATGCAGGAAAGAAGGCCATCAATATGAATACCTTATTTTTCTGATTCAGATGAAATAAATTTCAAGCAAAACAGACTTCAAATGAGCCCAAAATTGAATTTCAAAAAAAAAAAAGCCGATTCGATTCAAATTGGTTTAGAAAAACTGGCTCAATAGACCGCCCAGCCCAACCGCACTCAGACCACCTGCCCACTGACGCCACGCTGATGTCAGAATTTTTTGCGGTGCACGGTGGATCGCTATAGAGGGAATTTTGGGGATTTCATAGGAACAAGTGCGCTCCGATTGGCTGAAGGAAGTGGCGGTCCATGCAATGCTAGGCTCGTGCATGGTCTACAAAAGGTAATCTAAATATTTTATCTAATCTGACGGATGCTGTTCATTGGAATTTGATCAAACGGCTGAAACTCGTGCGCTGATGAATGGTGGATGCAGCCCCCGGTCAAGATCCAATGGTCTGAATGGTTCTCGATTTTAAATTAAATTCCTGAAGCCCTTCAAAAGTAGATCCTATGGCCCAGAATACATTTAAAGGCTGATCCGATGGCTGCCATGAATTCCTACTTGATCTGAGATATTTTAAAGGGTTTTTAAGTGATTTTTGATGCATTTGATCGCCATCTAATGGCTAGAATGATCCAGGCCTTATTTGAGTTGTTCCAAGAGTTCTAAATCCTAATTTCAGTAGGAATTTTCATCAAAGCAGCCCCTCTTGACTCTATAAAAAGGCCTGTCCTACTGTTGCCGAAGGAGAGGAAGCAGGAAATAATAGAGAGCTTTGAGAGAGAGTTTTGAATAGAGAGTTTTGAGAGAAAGAAGAGAAAGGGCTTTTATTTTTTTTTCTTCTTCTGATAATCAAGACATCGATCAAGGAGCTTCTTTTCTTCTTCATCAAGTTTTCCACACCAAGAGCAATGGACAACCAATTTCAGTAATTAAACAGTCTAATTTCTTCATGCTTTTTATTTTATTTACTATTTTTGAACTTGTTATCATGAACTAAATTTTCTTTTACTAAGGCTAAGGTGTAGCCACTCTTTTGATGCAATATTCAGTATGATTTATTTTTAATTTTAAATTTTATTCATGAGGAGTATATAAATCTGATCTTAATGCTTTTAGATTACTGGCCATCTTCTAATTGATCTGATGAACATAGATGTTATGGACCAAGTACATCTATGTTATTGCTTCTTGATTATATACCTTGTATTATGAATCAAATTAGAATTCATATGCATGTGAGAATTTTAGTGTGCTTTGGACGCAGCGTATTTTAATTAGAGGATTTCACAAAACTTAATACATTAATATTTATTTAAATTATACCTAAACCAAAGAATAATTAATAAATATTGATAGTTTTGCTACATCTGGACCAAAGAATAGTGAATAAACTAGGAGACTCCATCGTCATATGAAATAAAATTAATCAAATAATTTGAATATTGTATTGACTGAGTTGGTGAATCCGATTGCCTTAGTAACCCATTGCTCTTAAGTTTAAAATCCTAATAATTACACTCTCTCTATTTTTTTAAAATTTTTAATTATTTCTTTATTTTATTTTTTAATTTTTTATTCTCATAAATTGGTCTTCTAAATAAAGCATAGGAAAGAGCTTTTCAGTACTTATTTTTCAATCCTCTAGGGACGATACTCTACTCATTTACTTTATTACTTGATCGACTGGTGCACTTGCCATAGCTATAGATTAGCACGCATCAAGTTTTTGGCACCGTTGCCAGAGATTGTGTCTAAAATAATATTAAAATTTTGATCCTAGCTTTACTTTAGAATTTTATTTTATTTTTTTGCTCTTACTTTATTTTTTTAAAAAAAAAATTTTAGTGCATGACACGTACTAGGACATAGTAATTTACTACCTTTAAATCCAAAAATTGAAAGGACCATCAGAAGAAAGAAACATGGCAACTGAAGATCCTAATGACATCAATCTAGGATTGGATATGACGACCGAGGGACAACATGAAGCTATTTGATCAGTACATCATTCATTAAATGATTATATCACACCATCTATAGCTGATGCAGCTTCGAGCATCAGGAGATTGCCTGTGCGAGCAAACAACTTCGAAATAAAATCGATGATGATCCAGATGATTCAATCAACTATCCAATTTGGTGGATACTTGCATGATGATCCGGAA
Organism: Cocos nucifera; assembly: GCA_006176705.1. Classification (NCBI taxonomy): domain Eukaryota; kingdom Viridiplantae; phylum Streptophyta; class Magnoliopsida; order Arecales; family Arecaceae; genus Cocos; species Cocos nucifera. The sequence goes on along the minus strand of QRFJ01001083.1, from coordinate 217,551 downwards.
TGCCCATATTTCTAACTTTTCTTGAACTTTATGATACTTTTAAAATTAATGAAATGTCGGATGATGCTATTAGATTAAGGTTATTTTTTTTCTCTTTACGGGATAAAGCTAAAAGTTGGCTTCATTCTCTTCCTATAGGTTCTATCATAACTTGGGATGTCCTAGCCCAAAAATTCTTAGCCAAGTACTTTCCACCTTCCAAGATTGCCAAGATGCGCAACGATATCACTTCTTTTATGCAGATGGACATGGAGACACTATATGAGGCTTGGGAGCATTTTAAAGAACTACTGAGGAGATGTCCACATCATCAACTATCCGTATGGCTTCAGGTACAAACTTTCTATAATGGTTTATCTCCTACTAATCGTTCTATGATTGATGCAGCAGCAGGAGGAACCATTAACCAAAAAATGAAGGAAGAAGCCTTTGATCTGATCGATGAGATGGCATCAAATAGCTATCAATGGCAGACAGAATGCATGATGCCAAAAAGACCAGCAGCTGTGCAGGGAGTAGATTGCGTGCCAACCTTACTAGCTGAAATTGCAGCCCTTAGAGCCAAAGTCAACAACTTGAAGGGAATAACTATGCATATTCAGAGCATCACCTTGTGACCTATGTGGAGGAGGACACGATACGAGCAATTGCCAGATAGGTAATCCTTTTGCTAAAGCAACTGATACAGCTAATTATATTGGTAATTTTTTCAGGCCGCAACAAAACAATCCCTACTCCAACACATACAATCAAGGGTGGAGGCAGCACCCAAATTTTTCATGGAGCAATCAAAATGCAGCACAACAGCCACCCCTGGGGTTCCAAGTACCTGAAAAGAAGTCCAACATGGAGGAGCTGATGGTCAAATTTATGCAAAACCAAGAAGCAACTATAAAAAATTTGGAAGCCAAACTTAGGCAGGACCAAGCAGCAGCAATTCGAAACTTGGAGATGCAAATAGGTCAAATGGCTAAGATAATCTCTGAGAGACCTCAGGGATCCTTGCCCAGCAACATGGAGACCAATCTAAGGGAGCAAGTCAATGCTATCACCCTAAAAAGTGGTAAAAAGCTGGAAGAATCATATTAGAAGAAAGAGACTAAAGAGTCAACTACAAATAAAGAACCATCAACAAAAATTTGTCAATCACCAAAACAACCAGCAGATGGATGATCTCCAGGTATACAATTTGCCAATCCAAATGTAAAGCCCTACATGCCGCCACTATCATTTTCAGAGAGACAAATACAGCATCTAGATAAGGAATTTTCTAACTTTTTCAAAATTTTAAAGAATTTACATATTAATATTCCTTTTGTAGATCCGATCACTCAAATGCTCAGGTATGCCAAGTTTCTCAAAGAAATTCTAACAAATAAGAAAAAGCTGAAGGAGCATGAGAGAATAAATTTGAATGAAGAATGCTCAGCAATACTTCAAAATAAATTACCATAGAAGCTAAAAGATCCAGGGAGTTTTACTATCCCTTGCATTATTGGTGATTGTAGTTTTGATAAAGTTTTATGTGATTTAGGAGCAAGCATATTAATCTCATGCCTTTTTCTATTTTCAGAAAGCTGGGTCTAGGAGAACCGAAAGCCTACCACTATTACTCTTCAATTAGCCGATAGATCCATCAAATATCCAAGAGGTATAGTGGAGGATGTCTTGGTAAAGGTAAACAAGTTTATTTTTTCTGTTGATTTTATTGTTCTTGATATGGAAGAAGATTATGATGTACCCCTTATTTTAGGGAGACCCTTTTTAGCTACTGGAGGAGCTTTAATAGATGTTCAATAAGAAAAATTAATTCTTAAAGTCCAAGATGAACAAGTTACTTTTAATATTTTTAAAGATAATAAACATCCTGATGATAATCAAACTTATTTTCTAATTGATATTATTGACAATTCAGCATATGAAAATTTTGTAGAAAATAGGTTTAAGACTATGAAAGCTAGCAATGTCCAATTGAAAGAGGGCTCGACCAAATATGAAAGTATTCCAATTGAAGTGGCACTGGATTGATTCAACTTAGAACTCAAAGAAAGTCAAGCTGAAGACTATAAATCAGAACTACTAGATAGGTTGTTTCTTTTCTTTTTAGTTTTGATCATTTTTTTTTCTTTTATTTTTTTATAATTTATTGTTGCTCTTTTACTGCTTTGGTGTGTATTATCAATTTTGTAGAGAAAAATCAATAAAAGCTCAAGCAAAATTTCAAAGCTTTAAAGAACCAAATTGAACCAAATCAGGTGTATTCCTTCCTATCCTTTATTGCACTCTTTATTTTTCTTTCTCTATTGAGACAATGTAGAATAAGTTGGAGGGTAAAAAAATAAAAAAAATAATAATAAATAATAAAAGAAAATTTTAACCATGTTTCAAGAAGAAAATCTTGAGCAAGATAGATTGAACAAATGATAAAAGATAGAAGTATCTGCTAATGAATGTAACGAGTTAAAGAAGTAGATTAGTTGGTCAGACTTTTAGCAGCCTACTTAGGTCATCAAAAGACTATTAGCAGTTCTAATTATACATGCACACTAACAAGGCAAAGTAGGTATTGATTATAAGGCCAACTGAGGATTCAATTATCACTAAAAATTAATAATTAATATATATTCTAATTAAAAAAATTTAAATTTAAGGAAAGAGCTACCTGCCTAAAAATAAAGTGCAAAAGATAGAGTATATGTGGATTTTTCCAAAGCCTAGTAACTGGACCTAGGTCAAGTATGGAAATTCACGTAAAATGGTGGAGGAAAGGCCAGGATCTCAGCACATCAAAAAAAAAAAAAGGCAGTGTGAAAGCTACTTAATTCATGAGTATAAAATTGGGAATGTATAGAAAATTGAGCAAAATAGGTGATAAGAGAGGATACTTTTGTCCTTTAATTTAACACTGAAATGCTAAAGTTAGTCATCACGAACACAAGTGCTATAGATCTTTGATGTACTCTAAGAAAGTTTTTAATTGTATTGACTGAAAAATTTGCTTCTGAAGCTCAATGCTTAGTTAGCAGTATTTTCTAAACTTTTTGACCTTTAATTCTAGATTTTATCTTTTTGATGGATAATCTTATTAAAACATGGTATTAAATAAAATATTGTTAAGGGACTAGCAATGACTAAGTTAGGGGGTGTGATAAGTCGTAAAAATATACTAATAAAAGTATTAAATTATAAAATAAATTAATCTATTTTTGTAAAAATTAATATTTTTGTTAATCTTATGTAGAAAAGAAGGCCACCAATATGAAGATCTTATTTTTCTAATTCAGATGAAATAAATTTCAAGCAAAATGGATTTCAAATGAGACCAAAATTGAATTTCAAAAAAAAAAAGCTGGTCTGATTCAAACTGGTTCAGAAAAATTGGCTCAGCAGATTGCCCAGCCCACCTGCACTCAAACCGTCCGCCCGCTAATGTCACGCTGATGTCAGAATTTTTCGCAGCGCACAGTGGACCGCTATAGAGGGCATTTCGGGGATTTCATAGAGACAAGCGCACTCCAATTGACTGAAGGAAGTGGAGGTCCACGCAATGCCGGACTCGCACATGGTCTACAGAGGGTAATCTGGAAATTTTATCTGATCCAACGAACGTTGTTCACTGAGATTTGATCGAACGACTGAAACTCGTGCACTGATGAATGGTAGATGTAGCCCTCGGTCAAGATCCAACGGTCTGAATGGTTCCCAATTTTTAATTAAATGCCTGAAGCCCTTTAGAAGTAGATTCGATGGCCCAGAATCCATCTAAATGCTGATCCGATGGCTACCATGAATTCCTACTTGATCTGGATATTTTAAAGAATTTTTAAGTGATTTTTGATGCATTTGATCACCATCTAACGGCCAGAATGATCCAGGCCTTATTTTCATTGTTCCAGGAGTTCTAAATCCTAATTTCAGTGGGAATTTTCATCGAAGCAACCCCTCTTGACTCTATAAAAAGGCCTGTCCTACTGTTGCCGAAGGAGAGAAAGTAGGGAATAATAGAGAGCATTGAGAGAGAGTTTTGAATAGAGAGTTTTGAGAGAGAGTTTTGAGAGAAAGAAGAGAAAGGGCTTTTATATTTTTCTTTTCTTCTTCTGATAATCAAGACATCGATCAAGGAGTTTCTCTTCTTCTTCGTCAAGTTTTCCACACCAGGAGTAACGGACAACCAATTTTAGCAATTAAATAGTCTAATTTCTTCATACTTTTTATTTTATTTGCTATTTTTGAACTTGTTATCATCAACTAAATTTTTTTTAGTAAGACAAAGGTGTAGCCACTCTTTTGATGTAATATTCAGTATGATTTATTTTTAATTTTAAATTTTATTCATGAGGAGTATATAAATTTGATCTTAATGCTTTTAGATTACTAGTCATCTTCTAATTGATCTGATGAACATAGATGTTATGGACTAAGTACATCTATGTTATTGCTTCTTGATTATATACCTTGTATTATGAATCAAATTAGAATTCATATGCATGCAGGAATTTTAGTGCGCTTTGGATGCAGCGTATTTTAATTAGAGGGTTTCACAAAACTTAATGCATTAATATTTATTTAAATTATACCTAGACCAAAGGATAATTAATAAATATTGATAGTTTTGCTATGCCTGGACCAAAGGGTAGTGAATAAACTAGGAGACTCCACCGTCACATAAAATAAAATTAATCCAATAATCTGAATATTGTATTGACTGAGTTGGTGAACTGATTGTCTTAGTAATCCATTGCTCTTAATTTTAAAACTCTAATAATTATACTCTCTCTATTTTCTTAAAATTTTTAATTATTTCTTTATTTTATTCTTTAATTTTTTATTCTCATAAATCGGTCTTTTAAATAAAGCATAGGAAAGAGCTTTTCAGTACTTATTTTTCAATCCTCTAGGGACGATACTCTACTCATTTACTTTATTACTTGATCGACTGGTGCACTTGCCATAGCTATAGATTAGCATGCATCAAGCATCAAGAAGGGATAAATTAATTTGCACTTGTTTAAATAATTCAAGCATTTTATTCATTTTAATGCCCTTCTTGTCTAAAGGTAGAGGAAATTCTAAAGCACTAGGGTATGGAGCCTTGGGTACCGGTGTTGGGTCAATGGGTTCTTCCCTATCTATGGTTTTATTGTTCTTTGATTCGGTTGATTTTGATGGTTCTGATTCTTGAATTATTCCAGGCTGATTTATGATTTTCTCGCTTCTAAGGATCATAACAGACTTGGCATGTTCAGAAAAAATCTCAAGGCTAGTGGAGCTTTCATCCATGTACTATCCTTTTGGGTTATTAATGGGTTGACTTGGAAGTTTTCCTTCCTCCCTTCTATTAAGCAGTGGCTAATTGATCTATTTAAGTCTCAAGCTTGGCTATTGATTGAGTGTGGGAGTGAAGGAGTTGAATAATTTTTTCCTCGAAGGCAGAAAGCTGTGAATTTTGTGCATTTTGTTGGTATGGAGCTGATTTATAGGATCCTCAGAGTAATAGGTCTAGGTACTGATGGTTTAATAGTAGGTTGTTGGGCCCAAGAAAAGTTAGGATGGTTCTTCCAATCGGGGTTATAAGTGTTGGAGTAAGAGTTGTATCCTGGTCTAAAATTGTTCTAAGTTTATGCTTGATTTACTTGTTTGTATAAAAACTCAAGAAATTGAGATGCAGTAGGACAATCATAAATAGAGTGTGCAGGACTTGAACATATTGAACATACATCTATCATGGGTGTAGGTAGATTACTAGTGGGCATTGCTTGCAGTAGTCGGTCTATCTTTTGAGATAATTCATTTACTTGGCTGTAGATGTCCATTGAACTATCTATTTCATAAATTCCATCCCATTTAGGACTAGACATGGGAGGGTCTCTCCTAGCAGCAGACATATGGTGTAATGAATTTTTGCTTAAGATCTCAAACAATTGCTAGGCTTCTTGTTCGTTTTTAAGCATGAAAGTTCCACCACAAGATCCATCAAACATCTATCGGTGCTTCTCTGTCAAGCCATCATAGAAGCATTGGACTAGTTGCCACTTGGGTACCGCATGGTGGGAACATTTTCTAGTAAGTTCTTTTAGCCTCTCCCAAGTCTCATGGAACATCTCTCCCTCTAATTGAAAAAAACTAGTTATTGCTTTTTTCATTTGATTAGTTTTTCCTATTGGAAAGAACTTTTTGAGAAACTCCTTTTGAAGTTGATCCCAGGTTGAAATAGTTATAGTATGTAAGGAGTTTAGCGAATATTTGGCTTTGTCCTTCAATGAAAAGGGAAACAGTTTCAACCTAAGGGCATCATCAGAGAAATTATGAATTTTAACTGTTGAGCATCTAGGAATTCATCAAGGTGTTTGTATGGATCCTCATTAGCAAGTCCATAAAAAGATAGGAGCATCTGAATAATAGTAGACTTGATTTCATACTATGTAGTTTCTACTGGAGGAGCCTGAATGCAGAGAGAGTATGTGTATATGGAAGGAGTGAAGTACTCCTTTAATTGTTTAAGTGGATCATTTTTTTGATTTTGATCCATGTTTCTGGGTCGGTTGGCTCTAAGGGTTCTCTCAATTTCAAGGTCTAAGGGTTGAATTTTGGGTTGCAGTAAGTGACGTCCGAGCATAAACCTAACAATTAAACCTTAAAGCAGACATAAAAAAATATTAATTTTTTAGATTTTTTTAAAATAAAATAAAAAAAGATGAAAGCCTAGAGAGTCCTAAGACTAAGAGTTAGATGCAAAAAGTTTAATTAGGTTTGATATTTGTGGGTTAGCAATCAAGTTATGCAATCAATCTTGACTAAAGGTTTCCTTAGATCTTGACAGCTCCTAACTGCCAAGATTTCATTCAAGCCCTCCAAGTAAAGAATCAGCCAATCAACTGGCTAGATAAGTGTAAGGTCGGTGGGACTCCCCCCATTGCTTGCCTTAGACATTAATTGTGCTTGGTCAGGCAAGCTAACGAAATCAATTAAGTAACCATCTTCCTTCGGGCCCAATCGTTTTTGAACCACTTACCTCATACACCAATTGAATTGACTAACCCTAACCCGGTCCAACTTTTAGGATTCCTTGTCCTAATGAGCTTGGATGTCTTTAGGGCCAACGTCTAATTAATTTTAAGAATTAGGGTTTGGGATAATGCAACATGTAGGTTTGTGGTTTTTGGGCCAAGGAAGGGTGATCAAATTCCCATCTTATCATTTTGGTTTAGCGCCCTTAAAGTGTCTTATGAAGATGAGATGCAAAAAATCAAGATGTCCAAGTGAAACAAGCAAATTTAAATTAGTTAGGTTTACTGGTTAGGTTTTATGATTAAGTATCTAAACCCTAAACAGCTTATGCGATGTCAACGAATTTTTTTAAAATTTTTTGAATTTTTTTTGAAATTTTTTATTTTTTGGTAATTTATTTTTTTAAAATTTTATTTATTTATATAAAGCAACTAATTCACAATCCCGGCAACAGTGCCAAAATTCGATCGCTGTCGTGGGCGGTCAAAAATAAAATCTAACTCAAACTATATAGATAGGATGAATCTGGGTCGAATCCACAGAGATCGTATTAATTGCATTTAAATTATAAATTAAAAATGATTAGAATTAATTAAAAATTGATTAATTAAAAGACTAATTAAGAAAGCAAATTAATTAAAGAGGAGTTGCAGGTATGGAGATGGATTCTCAGGATCCCAATTGATTACTTATCTAACAACTGGTATTCTTTTTAATATGCTTTAATTGATATCTAATCAATAAAAATATAACCTATCTTAGAGAGCACGGTCTGTACCCTTAGATCACAGCTTATCTCCTAAAGTTATAGGCTAGTCTAAATTGATTTAGATATAATACCAAAAATTAATCTAAATATAATCTATTCCAAGATCATAAATCGTACCCGTAGATCACGGCTCATCCTAAGGTTAATAAACTATTTCAGATTAATTACAAGAAAATAAAGATATAAAAATATTATAACTAAAAGTAGTCTTTATTGTAAATTAAAAAAAATATAAAAGATGGAAAAGAGAAAACATCATCAAAATAAGATCACAATGATCTCCTGAGAACAAGTTGATCAGCCGGACATTGGAAAGCTTTCCGCTGAAATCTTCATCCTTGAACTTGAGATCTTTCTTTCAACAACTTGGAGCAGGGATTAAGAGCAGGAAGAAAAGATTTTCTGGAGAAGTTGGTTTAGATTTTTGGAAGAAGAAAGAAGAAGGTATGGCTGCTGTTTGGGAAGAAGAAAGAAAGAGAGGGAGAGAGAAAGGGCTGAAGAGAGGCCTGGGAGGTCGCTTTGGCTGTGGAGGCTGAATAGAAGGATATTACGACTCAGGGATTTTAAATAAAGAAAAGATGTCGAAAGAATCCGATTGAAAGGAGGAGTGTGGAATTTGTTTTAAGTAGAACTCGTCTGTTGAAATCGCGAGCGTCTGCTCACATCCATGAAAATTTGGCCACGAACCCGCTGTCAGCTCTCGCACTCGCAACAGGATTCTTACGGACCTGCTATCGCCATGCGTGCTCGTTAAACCTACGGTCAACTACGCGCTCGTGAGCCTGTGAAGTCTCCTCATGCACCCGCGAACCTGCTAGCAAACCTGCTAGTGAATCCGCTGAAACCAGCCTCACGGACCCATTAAGCCCCTTATGAACAAACCCGCCAACGAACCCAAAAAGACCACGATGTTTCTTTAGCCAATTTACAAAAAGAACAATGATGCATATATTTTTTTTTGGTTTCTTGCATAGTATCTTCATTTTCTATAATACTGTATGCATCCTTTTTTTAATTTAATTCCATTTTGATTCCGATTTGTTCCAAATTTAAGTCCTTTTGATCTACGAATCGAGCTCTTTGTATCGACGATCATCTTTCCTGCAAAATATAAGAAGAAGCATCAAATTTTTAATAAATAAAAGAAATTAAATATAATTTGTACTTTCAGTTGGCTCAAATTAAGTGTTCATCACCTAGTCTCACTAGAACTCCTAATTTGACTTGGTCCAACTTGATCCTTGGACTAAATTAAATTAAGATTTATTTAATTCAATTAAATTAGGTCATAGCTCAACTAGTAACCTTATTGAATAGATTAAATTAAATTTAATTTTGATTTAATTTCTAATCAAATTAGAGATTAGGTTCAGTTAAGTACTAATTAAACTAGGACTAGTTTTTCTTGCAATTGGCTCATCCAATAAATCAATTAGACTTGATCTAATCAAGTTCAAGCTAAATCTAATTAAATTATATTTAATTAGACTTAATCTCAGTCCTCTGACTTAATCAAATTAAGCTAATTAGCAATCGAATTGCTAATTAATTCTTCTGCAATACTTGCACTAGGTTAAATATCAATCATATTGATTATTTAATCCTAGAACGATTCTTAATCATTGATCAACTATCCGATTAGATCGAGACCTCTTATGTGTGTGACCCCATAGGTCCAAATCTAAGCTTGTGGCATAGGATTCAATTCGTATACCAATTGAAGTGATTATCTACCAATGATATTCGACGACCGGATAGGTCGAATGTATAGAACAATATCTTTAGAATTTCTGTGGATATAGTTTCTGTATAATTCATCTCCTTGACCAAAATGGTCATAGGATATCTCAAAGTTTAACTGTCAACCCCAATTAGGTCATCCACATTATATTTCAAAATATCAAATCTATCTTTTGGATTATCCAGGCCAAGGTTTTTGCTATATTAAAATACAGTAATACATTCTTCTCCAACTCTTGGAGTGGTCAATCCCATCTTGATCACTCACCGACTTTGCAAGAACTTGACTATGTCCAAAAGCCTTCCATTACTGAATTAAAAATTTAGTTAGTCCGGTACTAAAGCACAGTGAGTTGCTTGCAAGCCACTATGGTGATCTTAGATCTAAGAAATATTTATATCTATATCCCATCAGAGTAATTTTTGATAGTAGAATACTCTGAAATTGATCACATCCAGTGATGATGTACTCATACATCTCACTTGTATGCCATACTAGTATCTCCACACTCCTTGATTAAAAGGATAACTAACCTATATGGCATACAATGACCTATGCTCGATAAACACTATTATCCTAATTAACAACGTATTATTTGGTCATGAACAATTTAAGGACTAATCAATAAATCCTCTCTTTATCGAAACTAAATAGTCTTATAGACTTACTCACAATAATGGAATTCATTAGAAGATGTAGACTTTATGATGAAAATGCCAAAAAATATATTTTATTTAATAATGAATCAATTATAATTATAAGGTAGCATAATCATCAACAGGCTGACGATTGACTTTGGAACATTTTTCTAATACATTAAAGATGGAAGGCCAATTCCAGTTCTAATATTAGGAATCACAAAGCTTGTATTTGAGTCCATACTATTATCTTAGTGATTGTCACTTTTATTCTAGCTTTTTATTGAATATCATTTCTATAGGCCTTTTGGCTAAAAATAATTATGAAATTTTAATAAAGAAGAATTTTTGTGATGTCATTTTAAATGGTGTTACAATTTTTACTAGACATTTGAATAATGAAATCTATTTATTATCACAACCTGTTAATATGATCTACTCTACTAGCAAACACCATAGAATAGGTAATGTATCTAATGGCTATCTTTTACATGGTAGGCTAGGTCACATTAACAAGAATAAAAATAAATAGGTTGACTCAAGAGAAAATTCTCGAAGTCAGTGATTATGAATTACTTCCAACCTATGAATCCTATTTTTTTGGAAAAATGACCAAATCATCTTTTACTGGAAAAGATGAGAGAGCCACTAAGAGTTTAGGTCTAGTACATATTGATGTATGTGGAACTTTAAGCACAAGATCTAGAGATGGATATTTTTACTTCATTACTTTCACAAACGATCTATCTAGGTATGGGTACATCTACTTGATGAAACACATATTAGATTTATTTAAAATATTCAAATGATTCCATAATGAGGTAGAAAAATAAACTGGAAAGAGTATTAAAGCTTTTTAGTCTAACTGAAGAGGTGAATACCTTTCTAATGAGTTTCTCGCATATTTAGGAAAGAATGTGATTCTCTCTGAAAAGACTCTTCCAGGAACACCATAACATAATTATTGAGAATAGTGTCCCAAAGCCAATCGTCAGCCTATTGATGGTTGTACTATTTTTTATACTTATATATGAATTATTAATAAATAAAATTTATTTTGATATTTTATCATCACAAAATCTCACATCTTCTAATGAACTCCTATGTTGTGGTGATTCGATAAAGAAAGATTTATCGTTTAGTCTTTAAACCTATTCACGACCAAATGATACGTTGTTATCAAGGACGACAACATTTATCGAGTGTAGGTCATTGTGTGCCATATGGATTGATTGTCCTCTTGACTAAGGAGTGTGTACACACTGGTATGGCATGCAGGTGAGATATAGGAGTATATCTACATTGAACGTGATCGACTCCGAAGCTTTTCTATTGTCAAGATTTGCTCTAATAAGAGTATGGGTATAAGTGTTCCTTCGGCTTGAGATCACCATGGTGACTTCCGAACAACTCACTATGCTTTGGTGCCTGACTACTTGAATTTTTAATTCAGTGATGGAAGGTTTTTGGGTATAGTTAAGTACTTAAGGAGTCGTTGTATGAGTCAAGATAGGATTGACCACTCCGGTTCAGGAGCTGTGTTTAATTGTATTTTAATTTAGCAAATTCTTGGCTTGGGTAGTCCAAGTGAGGAGTCACGAGGCTAATTGCTTTAAGATACGATTTGGATGTATCTTTCAGGGTTGATAGTTTAATTCTGAGTTATCTTCATACACAGAGGTCAAAGGGATGAATTATGTAGTAACCATATTTACGTAGATTCTGAATGTTGTGATTATGACTATTCAATCTATCCGAACATTAGGTACCATTGCTAAATGATTACTTCGATTAGTATAGAAAGTAGCTCCTGTGCTATTGGCTTAGGTTCGAACCTATGGGATCACACACACTAGAGGTTCCTACCTAATCTGATGGCTGATAAAGAGTTTCACTGAATTGGGACTCTATGATCAAGAGTCCCACTAGATTGAGACTCTTCGACTGAGAGTCTTACTACATTAGGACTCTGAGTCCTGGTTGTTTGGGACTCTATGATTAGGAGTCCTAGTGGACTAGGACTCGATGGTCAAGAGTCCCTCTAGATTAGAACTCTTCGACCAAGAGTCCTACTGCTCTAGAACTTTGAGTCTTACTTGTCTAGAGCTCTATGTTCAAGAGTCTGGACTCTGTGATCATGAGTTTCACTCGTTTCAAACATCAGGATCAAGAGTCCCATTGGTTTGGGACTCTTCGATCAAGAGTTTCATTTTAATGGGACTCTATTATCCGGATACCCACTAGATTTTGACTCTATATTTATGAAAAATTTAATTAGTAATTTGATTACTAATTATCTCAGTTTTATTGAGTAATTATTTTTAGATCAAGTCCAATTGAATTAGATTCAATTGGGTTTGACCCGATTAGGTTATGAGATGATCTAATCGTCGAGGAAGTATGATCACTGATTTGATCAGGGGTTGGGCTTATTTAATTTCTAATTTGATTAGAATTTAATTAAGTCTAATTAAATCTAAATAAGTTGGATTTAATCTGGTTTAATTGGGCCTAACCAATTTAGATTGGGTTGGTTCAATTAGATGAATAATTATGAGACTAGTTTGACCTAGTCTTCCATGTGCCACCTCACCCTCTTTGCTCCCTTTTTTTTCTCCATGAGAAAGATGTTCATGAATTTTTTTTCATGCAAAAGAAGGATTTTTCCCTCCCATCTCGTGTCCTAAATGGATGGGTTTGATCTGGTTGCAATTTGAATTCAAGTGGGATTTTAATTCAAATAGAAAACTACTTCATCCCAACTTTTCCACATGCCACCTTGACTTGTTTGCCCTATATAAAATTCCTGGAATTTTTTTCTGGGCAAGATATTTTTGAGACTCCTCTCCTCTGGTTTGTGAGTGCTTCCATAGCCTTAAAAAAATAAGAAAAAAATCTAAGAAGAAAAATTTGGAGAGAAAAATAGGTGCCAAGGTTTGAGTGTTGTGCTGTCCTAGATCTTGATCTAGGATTTCTATTCTGATTTCACAAGATTTGAGTGTTAGATCTTTGTGAATTTTTTTTTGAGTACTATTGTTCCACTGATGGCCACTCTGATACCAATATATCTGGAACAATCCTTGCTACTCGATGATTGCGACAATGGCAATAAGGATTTTAGAAAAGGGATGGCCATTCTATTGAAACCCTAGCAAACCCCAGGCATGAAGAGAAGGGAGAGAACACAAAAAGGAAGAGGAATTTTTAGGAAGAAAAGGCTTGTATTGATTCTGTGCTTAGTTTACAAAACTCAATATAGAGTATATATACCTGGTCAAATAAGACCCAACCTAAAAACTTTCCTAGCTAACCTAATATGATGCACTCCTCGAGCTCATGTACACCCATGTCTTCCATGCAAATATCCATTGGATAAATCTCAGTCCAATCCATAGGTTAGCCCCCTTAGGACCTTACAAATCAAGGCCCTAAGTCTTTAGGATTAAACCCAATCCCAGGTCAAAATAGAAACTACGTTCTATTCTGTTCACTGCTTGAGCCAGCTCGATCAGTAATCGGGTCGGCTCGATGGTGATGTCTCCTGCGAGAGCCCAAATCATAATTGTCTACTCTACTGCTTGAGCCAGCTCTCTCAGGGTTCGAGTTGGCTCGACTTCCACTCGAGCTAGCTTTGATAGGAATGGAGCCAGCTCTTCCAGCATATCAGCTTGATACACTTTCTGGACTTCTGCTCGAGCCAGCTCTCTTAGGATTTGAGCTGGCTCTTCTTCAGCTTGGGCTGGCTCTTCTGCATCTTGGGCTAGCTCTTTTGATAGGATCTAAGCTAGCTCTTTTGTAGCATTTACCGAAGCTTTTTGATGGTTGATTCTATTCACTCCTTATTCTCTTTCTACCTGCTTTCAAGGCTTGAGAGCACCATACCTGAGCTTACAATCTCCACCTTGGTGCTTCCAAGTCCTTGTGAACTCAGCTATATCCGTCAGCCCCATCAATACCATGCAATTGTAAAAGCTATTCCATGGAAGTATCTTTGTGAGCACATCAGCTGGATTTTTCTTGGTGTGAACCTTCACCAGCTCCACTTCACCATCCTCCACTAGCTCTCTGATCCTGTGGTATCTGATATCAATGTGCATGGTCCTCGCATGATACATCGAGTTCTATGCAAGCAACAAAGCACTCTAGCTATCACAAAGCATCCTGACTGCATCCTGTGGGAATCCCATCTCCAGTGCCAAGCCCTTCAACCATAGAGCTTTCTTCGCTGCCTCCATGATGCCAATGTACTATGCTTCAGTAGTGGATAAGGCCGTAATTGGCTACAAGCAAGATCTCCATGAGACTGGACCTCCATACAGGCTGAATACAAAATCTATAGTCGAGTATCGAATATCCACATCTCCACCAAAATCTACATCCATAAATCCCTCTATTAGCCCTTGAGCTTCCTTAAATATGTTAGAATGTTCCCTAGCACCTTCTCGCTGACCATAGTAGATGCCGATCCCAACTGAACTTGCCAAGTATTTGAAAATATCCTTAAGTGCTCTCCAGTGCTCCTTTCTAGATTGAGGCATAAACCTACTCACTAAACTCACTGCATAGACTAAATTTGGCCTATAATATATCATAGAGTATATAATACTTTCCACACCAGAAGCATATGGAACCTTTTCCATCCCCTTAATTTTCATCTCAATTTGTGGTGAGATGGTCTTAGAGAGTCTGACATGCCCAACTAGTGGCAGCTCAGCCAGTTTGACCTCTTTCATTCCAAATCTCTCCAAGACCTTCTTGATATATCCTCCTTGAAATAGATGCAGCAGTCTCTTGGTTCTATCTCTGATAATTTTCATACCAAGAATCTTCTTCGTAGGCTCCAAGTCCTTCATCCCAAACTCCTGAGATAAAACTTTTTTTAACTCCGGCATAACTTTCATACTCTTACATGCTATCAGCATGTCATCTACATACAAGAGTAAGTATAATCAAGATCCATCTTTCAGAGATCTCACATATATACATGGGTCATGATCGCATCTGAAAAGTCCAATACTTCTCACATAAGTATCAAATCGCTTGTACCACTATCTAGGAGACTACTTCAATCCATACAGTAATTTCTTCAGTAAATAGACCTCTCTCTCTGACCCAAGCTCTTTGAAGCCCTATGGCTGCTCCATGTATATGTTCTCCTCCAAATTCCTATAGAGGAATGCTATCTTAACATCCATTTGCTCCAGCTCCAAGTCATGAGCAGCAGCTATGCTCAACATCATCCTGATAGACGTATGTTTGACAACTGGAGAGAAGACTTCTGAGTAATCAATCCCTTCTCTCTGTGAGTACCCTTTGACTACTAGCCTAGCCTTGTACCTCACTCCACCTTGCTCTGAAGGTACCTCTTTTTTGGTGAAAACCCATTTGGAGCCAATGGATCGAGCATCATCTAGTAGATCCACCAGTTGCCATGTCCGATTTTTCTTGAGAGACTCCATCTCCTCTATCATGGCATGCATTCATGACTCCGGATCTAAACTCTCCATGGCCTCCTCAAAACTGTCTGGATCTTCATTGGCTGTGATGGGACCATAGAAAATAGTCTCATTAATGCCATATTATACCAATTTGTGAATAGTGTACTTCGATTTGTGCAGTGCCACTCCTCTTGTGGTATCCTGCAAGTCTACTATCTGTGGCTATCTTTGCACTTCTCCTAGGATAGATTGCTCTCCATGCTGGTCCTCCACAGGTGTATCACCATGCCTACCTACCTTCATCTCAAACTGAACATGATCTGATGTTGATGTTGAGGGCAAATCATCTGTATCTGAGAGCTTTCCCATGCTGTCCTATATTGTCTTTACAACTTTATTTACACTTTCTGGCTTCAACATGATGCTCTTTTCATAAAATATCACATTCCAACTAATGACACACCTTTGAGAATGTGAATCCCACAGCATGAAATCCTTCACACCTAATAAAAATTTGATGAATATTATCTTCTGTGATTTTGGGTCCAACTTGCTTCTATCGGCTTCTTCTACCAAAACATATGTAGGATAGCCAAACACCTTTAGGTGGCCAAGCTCTACCTTCTTCCCACTCCAGACAGCCTCTAGAAGTCCTTCGTTCAATTTTTTATGGGGAGACCTATTCACAAGAAAACATGTATAAATAAGAGCATCACCCCAAAATGATTTGGGCAGTGATGCCTATAGCCTCAAGCTTCTGGCCTTCTCTATCAGTATCTGATTCATTCTCTCCATGACACCATTCTACTGAGAGATCATCTTTACTGTGTAATGACAGTTTATCCCATTTTTCTCACAGTATCTCCTAAATATTATGCTAGTGTATTTTCCTCCATTATCAGACCTCAAACACTTCACTGGCTGTCCTATTTTTTTTCTCCACCTTAATTCTCTATATTTTAAATAAGACAAAAATATCTAATTTTTTCTCATCATATAGATCCATACTTTCTTAGAGAAATCATCTATAAAGATGATAAAATATCTCACTCCACCTCGAGATGCAATAGATGTCGGTCCCCATACATCTGAGTAAACAAGCTCCAAAATTGCTTCACTCTACTTAGTACTACTAAAAAATATAACTTTATGCTATTTGCCATAGATATAAGGCTCACATAGGTCATCTTCTTTCTTTCTAAGTGCTAGAATCAGATCTCTCCTACTCAACTCTGTGAGCCCCCTGTCAAGTGATCTATATAATAGTGCCACAGCTTATAGGCTAGTTGCTCCTCTTGTGCTGCTATAGACAGCTTCACTATCTGTAACCATTGAGTCCTCCATCCTATATAGATTGTTGCTCAGTCTTCTCTCTTTCATCACTACCAATATGCCCTTGAAAATTCTTAAACACCTACTGCCTGGCTGACAACAAAAAGCATATCCCTATTCTTCTAAGTAACCAAAGGATATCAAGTTCTACTTCAGTTCTAGTACATGCTTCATATTATTGAGTATTCATATTATTGAAAATATATTCTAAAGTCAATCATCAGTCTATTGATAGTTGAGCTATATTGTACCTATAATTGATTCATTAATAAATAAAATATATTTTTAGCATTTTTCATCATAAAATATTCATCTTCTAACGAACTCCATTATTGTAATAAAGTTCTTAGAATTATTTAGCTTTAATAAAGAGAGAATTTAGCGATTAGTCCTTAAATCTGTTCATGACCAAATGATAGGCTATTAATTAGGATGACAGTGTCTATCGAGCATAGGTTGCTGTATGCCATATGGATTGGTTGTCCTCTTAACCAAGAAGTGTGAAGATACTGGTATGACATATAGGTGAGATGTATGGGTACATCATCATTGAACATGACTAACTTTAGAGTATTCTACTGTTGAGAATGTCTCTAATGGATTATATGTATAAGTATCCCTTAGACCTGAGATCACCTAAGTGACTTACAAGCAACTCACTATGCTTTGGTACCGGACTAACTGAATTTCTAATTCAATAATGAAAGGCTTCTAGGCACAGTCAAGTAATTGCAAAGTTAGAGTGTGATTAAGATGGAATTGACTACTCCAAGAGTTGAAGAAGAATGTATCACTATATTTCAATATAGCAAAACCTTGGCCAGGATAATCCATCAGATGGATTTGATATTTTGAAATATAATGTGGACAACCTGATCGGAGTTAACAGTTGAACTTTGAGATATCCTACAAGCAATTTGGTCAAGGGGATGAATTATATGAAAACATGTCCGCATGGGTTCTAAGAATGTTGTTCTACACATTTGATCTACCGACCATCAGATACCATTGCTAGATGGTTACTTCGATTGGTATAAAAATCTATTTCTATGTTATCAGCTTAGGTTCGAACCTATGAGGTCACACATATTAGAGCACATAATCTGATCAGATGGTTGATCAATGATTGAGAATCGTTCTAGGGTTAAACAATCAATATGATTGATGTTTAACCTAGTGCAAGCATTACAGGAGGATCAATAAGTAATTTGATTACTAATTGGCTTAATTTGATTAAGCTAAAGGATTGAGATTAAGTCTAATTAAATATAATTTAATTAGATTTAGTTTAAGCTTGATTGGATCAAGTTCAATTGGCTTATTGGATAAGCCAAGTGCAAGGAAAAACTAGTCCTAGTTCAACTAGGACTTGGGTCAACCCAATTTTTTAATTTGATTAGAAAATTAAATTAAAATTTAATTTAATTTAATTTAATTTAATTTAATTTTTAATTAGATTAAAACTTAATTTAATTTGATTGACTTAATTTTAATTTAATTTGATTTGAGAAATCATGTTTGACTAAGTCATAGATGGAATCCTAGTGAGACTAGGATTACACCTTATGCACCTTAGCCCTCCACGCCCCCCATGCCTATTTTTTAAAAATTTTTCATGAAAATACTCTTTCCTTGATCTTCATGCAAGCCTCCTCTCTCCCTCTCTTTCTCATATGGTAATTTAGTAGTTGACTAAGTCAAAAAGAGAAGTTAGTTTTGATCTAGGATTCTATGAGATAAAATCCTTATAAACTAAAACACCTACTTCTAATTGTGCCACCCACACCTTTTTTATTTTCTCCGAATTCCTTGGTGAAAGAAGAAGTTTTTGTGCACCCCTATTGCTAGTCCACGGTAGGAAATAAGGTGGGGGCACCCAAGAGTTGGGTGCCCGAACAACTTGCCATATCATGTCCTTTCCTTGTTTGAGTTTTTGACCAAACTTGGACTTTGCATATCTTTTTATTTAGGATGAATTTTTGGCTAAAATTTTTATGGAATATAGATCTTTGAGAGCGCTTTTAGATTTGCAAAGATCAAAGAGAGAGAGTTTTTGGGCATTGGGTTTTCATAGACACCAAACTAGGTATCTAGGTGAGAGCGAAGAGAAAAAGAAGAGGATCTTCCCTTCCTTCTTCCTTGGGTTTTCTAAGAGAGTCTCAGATCTAAAACCTCTTCTCCACCTTCTCCTATTTAAAAAAAATCTAAATCTAGAAGAAGAAAGCATCTGATCAACCATCGAAGAAAGATCAGTACAGTACTAGCATATTGTGCTAATTTCCTGCATCAAGATTTTTGATCATGCTCGTAGATTCGTGTGGACAACTCCTAGAGGTCAGATGCATGTGCAGCTCGCAACTTCATTCTTAAGCCTGGATCAGCAAGTTAGAATATCTAACTTGCATAGATAATAGATCTGATCTATTATTTTCATAGCTGTATTAGATGTAGTATTGTAACATGTTGATGAGATCAACATGTTAATCTTTTCTTTATGTTTTAAATTTTTGATTTAATATCATACCTTGATCATATAATAAATCTTAGATCTAGGGTATTTTTATATTTATTTAAATAAATATTTAATTTATTTAAGTCTTTCACTGTCTGATCTTGAAAAAGTTTTAAGATCTACTCGTGAAACCCTAGATCTGGTTTCTTTAATTGGTATTAGAGCTTAGGTTCTTATTACATGATTTTTTTGAGCGTATTTAGATTATTTATTAGATTAGATCTAATTTATAATCTAATTATTAAATCTAAAATTAAAAATTTAGATCTCACGAACTACTATAAGGTTGTCCTGCTATAAGGTTTATCCCTGACAGTAAAAAGGTTATCTTAGTATGTGTCGATCTAAAACATTAATCATAAAATTTTAGATTAGATCTAAAAAAAATTATGATCTGATTAAAAATATTTTAATCTAATTTTAATTATCATAAATATGTTAGATTTGATTTATGTTGATTTATGATTGATTGGTGTTGAAACTATTTCAATTACATGAACCTATTTAGATTAGATCTAAAGTAGATTCATGTTTATGTTACTTGTATTTTGATTATGATTCAAACATGCAACTTGGTTGATAGAACCATGTTGTAAAAATATTATATAAACATGAAAATTATTTTTGAAAAGTCGAACCATAACCCTCAGTCCAAAACTTAATTAAGAATTAAGAAGTTGTTTGATCAAGATCTAGGATTGAAAATTTAAGATCCTAAGATACGAATCATAACACATTAGGTTAAATGGGTTAGTAGGAATTAGGTCCATTAATTGGGTTAGACCTAGGGTTAGATTAAAGAATGGACTTAATTAGAGAATTGACTAAATCTAATCAATTATTGTCATAGATTAGATCAAGAATTTTCTAGATCAATTAAAATAGTTGTAGTTGGTCAAGTCCATGTCTTTAACGAGACCGAAGATAAATTTGATTCTTGGCTACAAGGTCTAGCATGAACTGTTAGGTTGATCTAATTGAAACTAATTAAACTAGTTGGTATTTAAGATAAACCAGATCGGTGGTCTTTAATTGGCAGCCCACTTATCTGACCATTTCTGATGGTATCTAAGGCAAGTTTTGGCAGACCCTCCCACTGATCGAACTTACCTGATCTCTTAGTAAAATTATGTTTTGATCGGATCACTTGACTATTCGAGCTGACCCATGTCAGCTAGGTAAATTAGTATGACTAATTTAGGTGCTCCTTGACCAGCCTATTAATGGTCTCACTTAAGCTGACTTGGTGAAGTTAGTAGGAGAATCATGATAAGCTGGTTCAACTGATCCTCTTCCTCTAAATCAAATCAATTAAATCTTTTAAAATTATTAGGTCTATAAAATGAAATAGTTATGATGATAACTGATCATAGCCTTCCATTAAGTGGATCATAATGGGTCCATCAGTTGGATAATCATTAGAGGCCCATAGGCCTGGTGCTTATCCACTAATGGAATTATCATTTATAATATGATTTCTTGGATGTGTCTCTCTAAATGATGGTTAGATTGACCAACCATAAGTAGGCTTAATCATTCATTAGTTAGATGGACCAAGTATGATCATGTTAATGGTTGGACCTAATCGAAACTTTCAGTGAAGGCCCTAGCCTACTGAAAAGATACCTGGGACAAAATTTGATTACTAAAAATTATTTGAAAAATTAATTGATTATGAACTTATCCTTAGATGTACATGGGTTGACCAACCATAGTTGGGCTTGTGTGCAGTCTATGTAGATTCTAGTATCCACTAAGGAATTAGGATAATTCCTCAAATTATAGGTAGAGGCTACCAGTTCGAATAAAATAGCGAGAGACCTTTTGATTAAAGTCCAAATCTTTAGGTTTGATGAATCAATTACTAATTAGGCTTTTGTTTCTCCTTTATGCAGTTAAATCCAAACCATAATTGCTCTGTTTACTATTAGACAGTGATTAACTTATGGGACCCAACTTCAATAATAAGTATTGGAAGTTGAATATTGTTCAGCAGCATGAAGTGGTTCGTGCTGGGTCCTCTATGCCCAATTTAAACATAAGATCCAAGAATAACCTAGATCAGGCAAAATGCTTCCATTATAAGAAGCAGGGGCATTGGAAGAGGAATTATCCTCAGTGTCATGATTCCCATGACCCCAACAAGCTGAATAAGAGAGATGAGCAAGTAGTTGTTGATCAAAAATGTTATATGATAACATCTTATAATTTTTCTATTTGTGATATTTCTACTTGGGTATTGGATACTGGAAGTCTGGTCTATATTCATAATACGGTGCAAGGACTTCAAATTAGTAGAAGATTTGAGAATAATGAGCGATTTCTGAATGTTGGAGATGGAAGGTTTGTTCCAGTTCTAGCTATGGGAATAGTTTAACTTATTCTCAATACTAATATTATTTCTTTAAATTAATATTATTATTATCCATCCTTTCTGATGAATATAATCTCTGTTAGCCTTTTGGCCAAAGATGGTTATCATTTATCTATAAAAGAAGATTATTATGATATTATTATGAATAATATTACAATAACATAAGAAAAATAAAGAAATGATATTTATCTTTTATAATAGCTTGTAAGTATAATGTACACTTCTATAAAACATTCTAGATTAGATAATACCTCTGATATCTATCTATGGCACCGTAGACTAGGTCACATTAACAAGAACAGGATAAATAGGTTGGCCCAAGAGGAAATCCTCGAAGTTGGTGATTGTGAATCACTTCCAATCTGTGAGTCTGTCTTCTTGAAAAAATGATCAAGTCACCTTTAACCAAAAAAGATGAGAGAGCCATTGAGCTCTTAGGTCTAGTACATAGTGATATATGTGGACCAATGAGCACTAGTGCTAGAGGTGGATATTTCTACTCCATCACTTTCATAGATGATCTATCTAGGTATGGATATGTTTATCTGATGAAATATAAGTTGGATTCATTTGAAATTTCAAAAGATTCCAAAGTGAAGTAGAAAAACAAACTGAAAAGAGTATTAAAACTCTTCGATCAGATCAAGGAGATGAATAAATATCTAGTGAGTTCTTGATATATCTAGGAGAGAATGAAATTCTCTCACACTGGACTCCTCCTGGTACACCACAACATAATGGTGTATGGAAAAGGAGAAATCAAACCTTGTTGAACATGGTTTGATCCATGATGGAGTTTGCTAGTATGCCTGTTTCATTTTAGGATTATGCTCTTAAGACTGCATGTTATATATTGAACAATGTACCGAGTAAATCCATCGCAAAGACTCCATATGAGATATGGATTGGGCGTAGACCTACACTCTCTCATCTATGGGTTTGGGGTTGTCTGGCCTATGTCAAACATTTGCATACAGATAAGCTTGGACCCCGGTCTGATAAGTATGTGTTTATAGGGTATCCTAAAGAAAGTAAGGGTTACTATTTCTACCATGCTGAAGAACAAAAGGTGTTTGTCAGTCTTAAGGCAATTTTTTTTAGAAAAGGAGTTTCTTGGTGAAGGAACTGTTACTTCTAAGGTTGAACTTGATAAAGTTCAATAGATAGGAAAACTAACACCTATAGCTGAACCTGAGTCGGATTTGATTAGATCAAATTCAGAGCCCAATGTACCTGCACCATTAAGACGATCTGATAGAGTACCGCATCATCCAGATAGATACTATGATTTTTTAGTCCAAGATGATGATCCCATCGAACTCGATGAGAATGATGAGGATTCGATCACCTATATGGATGCTATGCAGAGACCTAATTTCAAGAAATGGCTTGAGGCCATGAAGTCCAAAATGGAGTCCATGAAAATAAATGATGTGTGGACATTGGTTGACCCACCCGAAGGGGTTAAACCCATTGGCTGCAAATGAGTCTTCAAAAGGAAAAGAGGCATAGATGGAAAGGTGGAGACCTATAAAGCCCGTCTAGTTGCCAAGAGGTATCATAAATAATATAGTATTGACTATGATGAGATATTTTTTTCTATGGTAATGCTCAAATTCATTTGGATTATGCTTGCGATTGCTACCTATCTAGACTATGAGATCTGGCAGATCGATGTGAAGATAGTTTTTCTGAATGGAGAGTTAACTGAAGAGGTGTATATGATACAACATGAGGGGTTCACATCCATAGATGAGTCTAAGATGGATAAGTTTTAGAGATCCATTTATGGATTAAAGCAGGCATCTCAAAGTTGGAACATGCATTTTGATAAAGTGATCAAAACATATGGCTTTGTTAATAATAGAGAAGAACTCTGCATTTACAAATGGACAAATAGTCCAATAGTTGTATTCCTTGTCTTGTACGTGGATGACATTCTCTTAATCGAGAATGACATCCCCATATTGTAGGGAATAAAAGTCTGGTTGTCATTACAGTTCTCCATAAAGGACTTGGGTGAAGCATCCTACATCCTAGGGATGAAGATCTATAGGGATAGATCTAAAAGGATGCTTGGATTATTTCAGACCACGTATATAGATACTATGCTGAAGAGGTTCAATATGGAGAATTTCAAAAAGGGCTATCTTTCGATAGGCCATGAAATTTTTTTTTCTAAGAAGGATTATCCAATAACTCCTGAAGAGAGAGAGAGAGAGCATATGAGTAGAGTCCTATATGCTTCGGTAGTGGAATCTATCATGTACGCCATGATATGTACGAGACTAGATGTGGCATACTCACTAGGAGTAGTGAGTAGATACCAATCTGATCCTGGAGAAAACCACTAAAAAGTGGTTAAAGCCATACTTAAGTATTTAAGAAATACTAAGGACCAATGGTTGGTATATGGCAAGTCAGATCTGAAACTTATGGGGTTTACAAACTTCAACTTTCAATCTGACCATGATGACAGCAGAAGCATGTTGGGATATATCTTTACTCTAAATGATGAAGCTATCTGCTGAAGAGTTCCAAGCAGCATACTGTGGTAGACTTTATTTGCAAAGTAGAGTACATCGCAGCATCAGATGCCACGAAGAAAGCTACGTGACGGAGGAAGTTTATCACCGAGCTCAGAGTAGCACCTTCTCTTGATGGTCCGGTCCTGCTCTACTACAATAGCACTGGTGCCATTGCTCAGACGAAAGAACCGAAGGCACACCAACGAACAAAGCACATTCTATGCCACTTCCACCTGGTCCAGAAGATCGTGAAAAGAGGTGACATCGATCTTTAGAAGATCGATGAAAAGGAGAACCTGACCGACCCCTTTACTAAAGCCCTAGCGATAAAGGAGTTCGACAACCACAAGTCGAAGATGGGTATTAGATATTATGCTGAGTGGCTTTAGGATAAATGAGAGTTATTGAAAAATGTGTCCCAAAGTCAATCATCAGCTTGTTGACAGTTGAGCTATATTATATCTATAATTGATTTATTAATAAATAAAAAATATTTTTGACATTTTTCATCATAAAGTATGCATCTTCTAATGAACTCCATTATTGTGATGAAGTTCTTAGGACTCTTTAGCTTCGATAAAGAGAGGATTTATCGATTAGTCCTTAAATCTGTTCACGATCAAATGATAGGCTATTAATTAGGACGACAGCGTCTATCGAGCATAGGTCGTTGTATGCCATATGGGTTGGTTGTCCTCTTAATCAAAGAGTATGAAGATACTGGTATGGCATACAGGTGAGGTATATGGCTACATCATCATTGAATGTGACCAACTCCAGATCATTCTGATATAGAGAATGTCTCTGATGGGGTATAGGTATAAGTCTCCCTTAGACCTGAGATCACCTCAGTGACTTGCAAGCAACTCACTGTGCTTTGGTATCGAACTAACTGAATTTCTAATTCAGTAATGGAAGACTTCAGGGCATAGTCAAGTAATTATGAAGTCAGAGTGTGATCAAGATGGAATTGACCACTCCAAGAGTTGGAGAAGAATGTATCACTGTATTTTAATATAGCAAAATCTTGGTTAGGATAATCCATCAGATGGATTTAATATTTTGAAATATAATGTAGACAATCTGATCAGAGTTGACAGTTGAACTTTAAGGTATCCTAAGAGCATTTTGGTTAAGGAGATGAATTATATAAAAACTATATCTGCATGGGTTCTAAGGATATTATTCTGCACATTTGACCTATCCGACCATCGAGTACCATTGCTAGATGGTTACTTTGATTAGTACAGAAAACTATTCTTGTGCTACCAGCTTAGATTTGGACCTATGAGATCACACACATTAAAGCTCATGATCTGATCGAATTATTGATCAACGATTGAAAATCATTCTAGGGTTAAACAATCAATATGATTGATGTTTAATCTAGTGCAAGCATTGAAGGAGGATCGATTAGCAATTCGATTGCTAATTAGCTTAATTTGATTAAACCAAAGGGCTGAGATTAAGTCTAATTAAATATGATTTAATTAGATTTAGTTTAGGCTTGATTGGATCAAGTCCAATTGGCTTATTGAATAAGTCAAGTGCATGAAAAAACTAGTCCTAGTTCAACTAGGACTTGGGTCAACCCAAATCCTAATTTGATTAGAAAATTAAATTAAAATTAAATCTAATTTAATTAAATTCTTAATTAGATTAGAACCTAATTTAATTTGGTTGACTTGATTTTAATTTAATTTGGTTTAAGAAATTATGTTTGACCAAGTTATAGATGGAATCCTAGTGAGACTAGGATTACACCTTGCGCCACCTTAGCCCTCTACACCCCCATGCCTATTTTTTGAAGAAAAAATCTAGTTTTTTAAGTCAGATTCATTCAGATTTGATTGGATCAAGAAGAGATATTTTAAAAAAAATTTTCTTAGATGCAAATCAAATCTGAGACTTTTTAGATCTAATATTATTGATCTAATAAAATAAAATAAAATAAAATAAAATAAAATAAAAAATAAATTAAATCTAATTTAATTTATCTTGTTAATGGTAATCTGATTATCCTATGATAATTCTAATGTCTGCATGAGATTCTGGATCTAGTCACGTAAGTGTCTGACCTCTATCGGTATCCACTCAGGTAGGATCTAAATATCTTCTCCTTCTTTATCATCTCTCCAAAAATCAGATCTGAATCTGATTTTGAAGATCTTCAAAACTTCTTTCGAAGATGTGAGTTGTCTCTTGCAACAGTGCAGCCTTCTTCCTTTTTCTGTCGTCTTTCTCTTGCTTGGTTGCACCAAACTGAAGCCCAAAAATTCTTGGATGTGGATAGGAGAGAGAAAACCTGAAGATGGCATGGAAGAGGGAGAGGGGCAGCCTTATGGCATGGGCAATGGGTCAAGCTTTTTTGATCTTGGTGCAGATAGAGTTTTTATAGATCCTATTGTGCCATGCAGTGCCACATCATTCTGGTCAATCATAGCCTTTTGTGTAATCAGATCTAAATCTGATTGGTAGGATGACATCATCTGATCTAATCAGATGAGAGCCCATCTGAATCATCCTTAGATGGCGTCAAGACTGGTCAAAGATAAGTCTTTGGTGCCATCTAGGTAGAAATTCCCGAAGCAACTGGAGTTCCATCTGTATGAAACTTCAGATGCTTTATCCATGAACGCATGCCTCCCTAGGTGTGCACCCCTTATCCATCTGCTTTTTAGTAGGTGGACTGGTCTAAAAATTCTCTCCTATGGATGCATGATATATGGGAAGATATCTAAGTGTCAAAGGTCCATGTTTGACCAAATGTCCGAAACAGGATTTAGAAGAGGATGGAAAATGGTAGGTATTGTCTCAAATTCATCTCATAAATTAAGATAATTCTTTTCTGACCTAGACAAGCTCTAGTCAGATCAAGTAAAGGTACCTGAGTGAGCCCAAACATATTTGGCTAGTTGATAACTTTTAATGATAATTAAAGGAGAACATTAGGCTTAATCGTATGCTAGCATGATTTTCTTGAACCTAATTGAATTTTATTCAAATCAATTGAACTGGGTTAGTCCAATTGATGATATCCAGATTAAAACCCTTTTTTTGTGTGATCCAGTTAGGTTCAGTTTCGTATGATAATAAGATATATCGCGATCTCTATCATCGACATCATCAAAACACCTTTCGATGGATCAGAACTTTTCTGATTCAGACAACTAGTATGATTAATCATCTAAATCATTCTAATTCATCTTAAAATCCATCAGTGACACCTAGCAGCATATGGTGGCAATCCATCAGAACTGAAAATGAACCTCTCGGTAGTACAGTTACCTATGTGATTAAGTTCTTCTATCTTGAGCCTCGATAGGATTAGGGTTAAGATAATCTCGTCAAACCCTAATATCCATTATATGATTAATCATTAGATTCAAGTCCAATGTAAAAATCTTAATAGAAACTCTTTCTATTATTTTACTTTGCCATGGCCATGGGCTTATGGGCTTGATTCTCATGATCATCATAGGGCTTCTCCTCATCTACCGAGGTAGATAGATTTTCTATTGGTACAATCTAATTTCTATAATGAATATGCTATAGCCAACATATACCTCAGGATTTCGAATGGCTAGGAGACTGAGTTATGGTGTAGTCAAACTATAACACCCTCAAGGTGAACTGTCCGATGCACCTCAGATCAAAGAACCAGACACACAACTACAGTTTCGAACCAGTCATTGACGAGAAGGTAGACTTCCTTAATGACTGCTTGAGGTGGTCACGCTCAGTGCCCTCATTCTCTAACGAGTATCTATGTACTCTCGCTCTGGTGTCCTCTATACCATAGACTTCAAGACTCATCTACTATAAAGAAAGCGAATTATACACCAACCTTTTGGATCAATCACCATCCTTATGATGATCCTACGGTCAGGAGCATTTTATGAGTTAATAATGAAAATTCATGTCTTAAATTTTCAACTCTTGAAAATAAGAATTATCATTGCCATTAACTCAAGGAATGTATCACAGACACTAAATACACATTATGATAGAAAATAATCTATTTTATTATTTATAATCAAAATTATAATTTTACCTTTAGAAGTGTATAACAAGTGTCAGCTAATTCTATCTTCTAGGGTACACACATATCTAACAAACTTCCACTTGACCTAAAGCCAATTAACTACAAATCTAGGTCCCATCCTCTCAAGATGGGCTTCGATCTTCTACTGGCCCAACAGCTTTGTAAGTGGGTTTACCATATTATCTATAGAGTCGACTCTCTTGACCTCAACGTATCCCTTCTTGAGGTAATCGCGGATGAGGTGGTATTGCCACTCGATGTGTTTGAATTTTTGATGAGACCTCGGCTTCTTAGCAAGGGCTATGGCATCATTATTGTCATAGTATAGAGGAATGACATCTAATGGCAGCACTCCGATTTCTGCAGCAAACTTCTTATACTAGAATGCCTCCTTTGTAGCTTCTGACACAGCGATGTATTCTACTTCCATGATGGAATTGCTGTTACTGTCTGTTTGGAACTCTTCCAACTGACAGCACCACCATTACACACAAATAGATTCTCAGATGTGGACTTTCGATCATCTATATCGGACATAAAATCTGAGTCTATATACCCCTAGAC
Source organism: Cocos nucifera (assembly GCA_006176705.1). Taxonomy (NCBI): domain Eukaryota; kingdom Viridiplantae; phylum Streptophyta; class Magnoliopsida; order Arecales; family Arecaceae; genus Cocos; species Cocos nucifera. The sequence continues at coordinate 188,602 of QRFJ01001083.1, read as the reverse complement.
TTGGAGTTCCCCATTACCAAAAACCAAGAACATATCCTTAGTTCTTCTTAAGTACTTAAGGATACATTTCACAGAAGTCCAATATCCTTCATCTGGATTTGACTGATATCTGCTCGTGACACTCATAGCATGGGCTATATCAGGTCATGCACATAACATGGCATACATGAGGCTCCCTATTGTAGAAGCATAAGGGATCTTGCTCATGTGTTCTATCTCCTCAGGTGTGCTAGGGCATATCTTCTTAGAGAGATGAATGCCATGTCTAAAGGATACCAAACCCCTATTGGAGTTTTTCATACTAAACCTCTTTGGCACCTCCTCTATGTACTTCTTCTGTGAAAGACCTAGCATTCTATTGGATCTATCTCTATAGACTTTGATTCCAAGAATGAAGGATGCTTCTCCTAGATCTTTCATGGAGAATTTCTTAGATAACCATATTTTAACCATGGTCAACATAGATAAGAAGGATATCATCCATGTACAGTACGAGGAAGACAATAATGCTTCCACTGATCTTTCTGAAAATACATGATTTTTCCTCATTCCTGATGAAACCAAATAATTTGATCACATCATTAAAATGAGTGTTCTAGCTCCAAGATGCTTGCTTAAGTCCATATATAGACCTTTGCAGCTTGCATACTTTGTGATTAGTATCAATGGATATGAAACCCAATGGCTATTCCATATAGATATCTTTATTAAGATATCTATTTAAGAATGCCATTTTCACGTCCATTTGCCATATTTCATAATTGAAACAGGCTGCAACAGCAAGCACTGTGCAAATGAATTTAAGCATGGCTACTGGCGAAAAGGGATCCTGATAGTCAATGCCTCCGCGCTGACTATAATCTTTTGCCACTAATCTGGCTTTAAATGTCTCTACATTTCCATTTGCATCAATCTTTCTCTTGTAGATCCATTTACTGAAGGAAATCCTGATTTTCCAGTCCAGGTTTGTCCAGATCTGATCAGATCAAGAGATATATTTCAAAAATTTTTCTCTTGATCCCAATCAGATCTTGATATGTTTCAGATCTGATTCTTATTATTTTAATAAATAAAATAAAATAAGATAAATTAAATTAAATTTAATTTACCTGATTTGGGTAATCCTATTACCCTGTAGATGATCCTGATTGCAGCGGAAGGTTCTGGATCTAGCCACGCAAGCACCTGGCCTCTACCGGTATCCACTCAGATTGGATCTAGAGATCCTCTTCTTCTCTATCACACCTCCAAAAATCAGATCTGGATCTGATCTGGAGGATCTTCAAAACTCTTTTGAAGATCTGCAGTCGTCCTTTTGCAGCAGCGCAGCCTTCTTGCTTTTGATCGCCTTTCCTTGATCTGAATCGCACCAACCTAAGTCCAAAACTCTTTTGGACGTGGAGAGCAAGGGGAGAAGAGACTATGGCATGGAGGAGGAGGGGAGAGGCAGCCTTGGGGCGTGGGGTTTCTCAATTGAATTGCATTAGAATTAGGGTTGGGCGCAGGGTCTTATTTATAGACCTCTTGTGATCCAACTCCTCTTCCTTCTCAACCAATCACAACCCTTTGTGAAATCAGATCTAAATCTGATTGGTTGGAATAGAGACCCCTGGATTCCTCCTTAGAGGGTGCCTAAGACCAGTCAAACTGGATTCTTAGTAGAACTCTGAATTGGAATCCAAAAGGGAGGTGGAGTCCTTGTCCAACAAGGACTCCTAGGCGCCTCCTAACTTGGGCTCACGCCACCCTTGGCGTGCGCCCTTCTCCTTGCCAGGTTCTGGCAGGGGGACAGGCCCCCACCAGCTCTCCAATAGGTGCATGACATGTGGTCAAAAGTCAAAGTGATCAATGGTCAACGTTTGACCAGTCAAAGGTAGACTTTTGACCAAAGTCAAAGAACAAGAAATGGCAGGTGACCAAAAATGGCAGGTAATGTCTTACAAATAAGACAACCTATTTCTGACTTGGACAACCTCCAGTCAGACCATATGAAGGCCTCTGATTGAGCACAAACTCCTTTGGCTCAGTCAGGACAACTTATTTATGATAGTAAAAGAAGAACGTTAGGTTCAATCGAGTGCTAGCACGATTTCCTTGAACCTAATTGAATCTCATTCAGATCAATTGAACTAGATCAGTTCAATTGATGATCACCAGATTCAAACCCTTGTTTGTGTGACCCAGTTAGGTTCAGTTCTGTATGGTAATGGGATATGTCATGATCTCTATCATCGACATCATCGAAACTCCTTTCGATGGATCAGAACTCTTCTGATTCGAACAGCTAGAATGATCGATCATCTAAATCATTCTAATTGCTCCCAAAATCCACCAGTGACACCTAGCAGTATATGGTGGCAACCCATCAGAGCTGAATGCGAACCTCTTGGTGCAGCTACCTGTGTGATTAAGTTCTTCTATCTTGAGCCCCGATCAGATTAGGGTTAAGGTGAACTCGTCAAACCCTAGTCTCTGTCATATGATGTAATCATTCGATTCAAGTCCAATGTGAAAATCCTAAATAGAAACTCTTTCTATTATTTCACTCTGCCATGGCCATGGGCTTCTGGACTTGATTCTCATGATCATCATAGGGCTGCTCCTCTACCACCGAGGTAGATAGATTCCATCTTGATGCAATCCAGTTCCTACAATGAACATGCTATAGCCAACATACACCTCAGGATTCCGTATGACTAGGAGATCGAGTAATGGTGTAGTCAAACTATAACACCCTCAAGGTGAACTGCCGATGCACCTCAGGTCAAAGAACCAGACACACTACTGCAGCATCGAGTCAGTCATTGACGAGAAGGTAGACTTCCTAATGACTACTCGAGGTGGTCACGCTCAGTGCCCTCGTTCTCTAACGAGTACCTGTACTCTCGCTCCGGTGTCTCCACACCGTAGACTCAAGACTCATCTACTAAAGAGAAGCGATTGTACACCAACCTTCCGGATCAATCACCATCCTCGTGATGATCCTATGGTCGGGAGCATTTTATGAGTTAATAATGATTATTCATGTCTTAAATTTTCAACTCTTGAAAATATGAATTATCATTACCATTAACTCAAAGGATGTATCACAGACACTAAATACACATATGTGATAGAAAATAACCCATTTTATTGATTATAGTCAAAATTATAATTTTGCCCCTAGAAGTGTATTACAAGTGTCAGCCAATTCTGGCTTCTAGGGCACATATATCTAACAATCTCCCACTTGTCCTAAAGCCAATTGGCTACAAGTCTAAGTCCCATCTTCTCAAGGTGGGCTTCGATCTTCTGCTGGCCCAACGGCTTTGTAAGTGGGTCTGCCACATTATCTGTGGAGTTGACTCTCTTGACCTCGACGTAACCCTTCTCGAGGTAATCGCGGATGAGGTGGTATCACCGTTTGCTATGGATTCAGTATATGGCTATGGCATTCCAGCAGCAAACTTCTTATAGCTTCTGCAGCATGATGCTCGCTACTTTCGAAACTCTTCATCTATATCGGACATGAAAATCCGAGTCTGTGTATCCCTGGACTTGGAGTTCTCCATTACCAAAGACCAACATCATATCCTTAGTTCTTCTCAAGTACTTAAGGATACATTTCACAGAAGTCCAGTGTTCTTCACCTGGATTTGACTGATATCTGCTTGTGACACTCACAGCATGGGCTATATCAGGTCGTGTACATAGCATGGCATACATGAGGCTCCCTATTGCAGAAGCATAAGGGATCTTGCTCATGCGTTCTATTTCCTCAGGTGTGCTGGGGCACATCTTCTTGGAAAGATGAATACCATGTCTGAAGGGTATTAATCCCCTCTTAGAGTTTTCCATACTAAACCTCTTTAGTACTTTCCTCTATGTACATCTTCTGTGAAAGTCCTAGCATCCTATTCGGTCTATCCCTATAGACCTTAATTCCTAGAATAAAGGATGCTTCACCTAGGTCTTTCATGGAGAATTCCTTGGACAACCATATTTTGACTGATGTCAACATGGGAATATCATTCCCAATAAGGAGGATGTCATCCACGTACAATACGAGGAAGACAACAGCGCTCCCACTGACCCTTTTGAAAATACATGGTTCCTCTTCATTTTTGATGAAACCAAATTTTTGATCACATCATTGAAATGAGTGTTCCAGCTCCGAGATGCTTGCTTAAGTCCATATATGGACCTTTGCAGCTTGCAAACCTTGTGATCAGTATCACTGGATGTGAAACCTAGCGGCTGTTCCATATAGATATCTTCCTCAAGATATCCATTTAAGGAATGCCGTTTTCACGTCCATTTGCCATATTTCATAATCAAAATAGGCTGCAACAGCAAGCAATGTGCGGATGGATTTTAGCATAGCTACTGGAGGAAAAGGTATCCTGATAGTCAATGCCTTCGCGTTGACTATAACCTTTTGCCACTAGTCTAGCCTTGAATGTCTCCACATTCCCATCTGCACCAATCTTTCTCTTGAAGATCCATTTACACCCAATAGGTACTATACCTTCTGGTGGATCTACCAAGGTCCAGACTTGGTTTGAGTGCATCGAGTCAATTTCTGACTTCATTGCCTCTAAGCCATTTCTCGGAGTCGATATCTGATATCGCCTCGTTGTAGGTTTTGGGATCATCACCATGAGCACCATTACCTATGAGGAACATTTTCTCTACTTCCTCTGAAATAATACCTAAGTATCTTTCAGGGGGACGGAAAACTCTTTCCGATCTACGAGGTGGAGGAGGTAGTGTTCTTATTGGCTCAACCTGATTTGGTTCCAATTGGTCCTTAGCTCGTTGTACTTGTGAGACTTTCTCATCAAGCTTGATCTGCTTTCCAATGCCGCTATCTTGAATAAACTATTTTTCAAGAAAGATGGCATGTCGACTCACAATCACATTGTGGTCTTCTGGAATGTAGAAATAGTATCCTAATGACTCTTTAGGATATCCTATGAATCGAGCTCTGAAGGACCTAAACTCTAACTTGTCCGCTTGTTGTCTTTTGACATGAGCCGGACAACCCCAAATTCTGAGATGACTCAGACTTGGTTTCTTACCGTGCCATATCTCATACGGTGTGGTAGGAACGGTTTTAGAGGGAACCCTATTCAGTAGATAGATTGAAGTTAACAATGAATGTCCCCAAAGGAAAATCAGGGAGGTCTGTGAAGCTCATCATGGATCGAACCATATCTAATAGAGTCCGATTTCTCCGTTCTGAAACCCCGTTGAGTTGAGGTGTTCCTGGTGGAGTCCATTGAGAGACTATGCCATTTCCTTGAGATAGTCTAGGAATTCCCGGCTAAGGTATTCACCTCCTCGATCTGATCGAAGAACCTTAATGGATTTTTCTGTTTGTTTTTCTACTTCATGTCTGAATTCTTTGAACTTTTCAAAAGCTTCAGACTTGTGTCTCATAAGATACACATACCCATACCTAGACAGATCATCGGTAAAGGTAATGAAGTAGACAAAATTGCCTCTAGCCGGCACATCAAATGGGCCACACACATCAGTATGTACTAGGGCAAGGAGATCTGTGGCCCTTTCCCCATGTCCAACAAAAGGGAGTTTAGTCATTTTGCCTTGAAGACAAGGATTCACAAGTTGGATATGACTCGAAAGTCAATGGACTCAATAGTCCATTTTTCTCCAATTTGTTGATCCTATCTTCTGCTATATGACCTAATCTCAGGTGCCATAGATATCTATCGTTTGGACTATCCCTAGGTCATTTGATTTTATGGCATTCACATTTTGCTCGATATTAAAAATAGCTCGAATAACGAAGCATACCTCTTGTGCAAGCAAAACAGAAATCAAATTCCTGCTACCTAATAACAGTCTTGTCTAAATCTATGTTCTTACAGGTGGCATCAGATCCTCAAGTATAGTGCACAGATGAGCACTAGAACCAGAGTCAAGCACCCAACTGGATGCAGAAGAAACCGTAAGGTCAATAACGAGCATACCTCCAGAAGGACCTTCCTTCTTATTCTTCAGGATGGCCAGGTAAGTAGGGCAGTTCGCTTTCAGTGGCCGTCGCTGTTGCAATGGAAACACTTTTTCTTTGATCATCGGCCTTCTTCTTCGGCTCTGCCTTCTTCTTCTTTGATCCTTCCACCTTTTGCTTTTTCACAGACTTCTTTTTCTTTCCATAAGACTTTCTTTTGGAAGAAGTCCGTTCCATAGCAAGAACTGAGCCTTTAGAACCTTTCATAGAAAGCTCAGCGGTAACCAGCATATTCATTAACTCGGCCAAGGAATTTTGAAGTTTATGCATGTGGTAATTCATGATGAATTGCCCATATGCATCAGTCAAGGATTGCAGAATAATATCGTTCTGCAGATCCAAGTCTAACTTCACACCGAGCTTCTCAAGCTCTTCCATGTCCTTGATCATTGTCAGACAGTGATCTTGGACTGACTGCCCATCACGCATCTTAGCCTTAAAAAGTCATTTTGTGACTTGATATTTGGCTGCGCGACTCTGTTCACCAAACATCTCCTGTACAGGTGAGCCAACATTTGGCGAGCAGTCCTGATATCTTCATGTTGGCGCTGGAGCTCATCAGACATCGAGCCCAACATGTAATATCTGGCCTTATTATCTTCGTCAATCCATTTTTCCAGAGACGCTCTCTGTTCAGTGGATGGACGAGGCTGGTAAGGTGGGAGGGTCCTGGTCCAATAACATGGGTTAACTTCTCAAAACCCAAAATAATTTTGTAGTTCCTGAGCCAATCTTTATAATTGGGTCCAGTCAGTCTATGTGTGTCCAGGATACGTGCCAGTGGGTTGGACGCAGACATTTTCTGTAGAGAGTCAAAGATTCTAGTTAGATACTGTAATTTTGACTTGACCAATTTATTTAGGGATTTTATTTTTAAACAAATTAGCTCCCACTATTTTCTCGGATCCCTACACTCCCTCTGTAGAGATGCAAAAATCTCCATGATTAATGATTTCTAGTGGGTGGTGCGGTCTCACCAACTGACTCATCACCTCACCTAACAGTTATTGGTGATGGGTTAGCCAATGAGTGAACAACTCTTGTTCAATGATTCTCTAATCATGGTGCACCCAAACTTGGTCTCTAATTCATGAATCTCACCGTATCCGAATATTGATCCACTCCTTAGTTAAGTCAGACCCACCATTTGCATAGACTGGGTTCCTAATTGGGTCTCTCACCGTATCCGAAATATTGAGCCCAACTCATCCTCCAGCCCATAGCATCCAATGCCTAATAGACATGGTTGCATCTTCCCGGTGCAACTGAGCCACTGTATCCAGCCGAGAACAATCAACCCCGGGAAGGGCCCGCACATCTACAATGGTGGAAGACCTCAGACTTAATCTTTTCTTAGGGAGAATTGATTCAGGTCTCATTAAACTAGACTTGTCATAGTCATAACAATTATGACTAACCTAGTGGCATGGGTTAGCTCGGATTATTGACCACCTCAGATCAGAACTGTGTCAACAGATATGGCCAGGTAAGTGAGATCCGGTGGAAGGAATATGCCATTAACTCGTACAAGAATGCATTCAGGTCGAGTAGCTTCCAATTAAAAACCAGTCGGTCGTATGTGCCAAACTTACCTTAGACACCAAATTGTTGAGTCCAGAACCAATTGGGTTAGCCTACAATCCAGACTCTAACCTCTGAGCCTAATTAGGTCTTGCTTGATCGTGACTCGATCTTGACCCAGACTTAATCCTATTAGGCTGGTCAATTTAAGCATTGTTGATCCCATCTAACCAACTCTTGATTCGGTTTGATCAACCGCTTAGACCTAATTGAGCTACCCAAGCCCGAACCCAGTATTATGAATATGTCTTAGATCTGAAATTCTCAATTTTAGACCTAATTAATATTCCATAAACTTAATTCTTAATTAAGTTGGGTTCATAAACAAAATATGCACAATAAATCCTAGGGTTTCAGGATCTAGGGTTTTGCAGAAAGTAAGTTTTGGGTTTCTGATTAAGGACGAACACGCAGCACCCCTACACATCATAAGAACACCCCATCGAATGGGAAGAGAGGGCCTTTAAACCCTTCTTCGTTCTTATGACCGGACGGCCAAGAGGAACGCCTTAATCAGGAACATGTAAATACTACAAAACAGTTTTAGATCTATATCATATATCTCATATACAAATTTAGATCTAATCATGGCATATTTTGCATACATCTCATGTATCAAATCATGCATATTTTCAGATCTAAATTATCTCATAATAATCTAAAAAATTAGATTTAAATTGATCTAATCAAAATAAATTCTAATCTAGACAATTATGTAGAACTATTCTACAACTAGTCTAGACATGCATCAATCATATCTCATATGATATTTAAAATTAAATAATTTTTATTTGCTATTTATTTAGATGTTATTATAACACTTATAATATCAAAAAATAGTAAATAAGAAGATCTAAAATATGATTTAATCAGATTAAATCAAAGACATGCAAAACTATTCTATAGAACTATTCTATTCTAGAACTAGTCATGCATATCTTCTTAATCTTAGATCCAAATCATTTAATTTTAATTTTTCTGATTTCAGATCTGATCACATCTCATGTGACATCTAAAATCACTTTATTTTCTAATTAAAATAAAATTAAAATCAGATCTAAATAATTTAGAACCATGGCTCTGATACCAGTTGAAGGGAAATCCTGATTTCCCGGTCCAGGTTCGTCCAGATCTGATCAGATCAAGAGATATATTTCAAAAATTTTTCTCTTGATCTCAATCAGATCTTGATATGTTTTAGATCTGATTCTTATTATTTTAATAAATAAAATAAAATAAGATAAATTAAATCAAATTTAATTTACCTGATTTGGGTAATCCTATTACCCTGTAGATGATCCTGATTGCAGCGGAAGGTTCTGGATCTAGCCACGCAAGCGCCTGGCCTCTACCGGTATCCACTCAGGGTTGGATCTGGAGATCCTCTTCTTCTCTATCACACCTCCAAAAATCAGATCTGGATCTGATCTGGAGGATCTTCAAAACTCTTTTGAAGATCAGCAGTCGTCCTTTTGCAGCAGTGCAGCCTTCTTGCTTTTGATCGCCTTTCTTTGATCTGGAATCGCACCAACCTAAGTCCAAAACTCTTTTGGACGTGGAGAGCAAGGGGAGAAGAGACTATGGCATGGAGAAGGAGGGGAGAGGCAGCCTTGGGGCATGGGAATTTCTCAATTGAATTGCATTAGCTTGAGTTGGGCGCAGGGTCTTATTTATAGACCTCTTGTGATCCAACTCCTCTTCTTCTCCAACCAATCACAACCCTTTGTGAAATCAGATCTAAATCTGATTGGTTGGGAATAGAGACCCCTGGATTCCTCCTTAGAGGGCGCCTAAGACCAGTCAAACTGGATTCTTAGTAGAACTCTGAATTGGAATCCAAAAGGGAGGTGGAGTCCTTGTCCAACAAGGACTCCTAGGCGCCTCCTAACTTGGGCTCACGCCACCCTTGGCGTGCGCCCTTCTCCTTGCCAGGTTCTGGCAGGGGGACAGGCCCCCACCAGCTCTCCAATAGGTGCATGACATGTGGTCAAAAGTCAAAGTGTCAATGGTCAACGTTTGACCAGTCAAAGGTAGACTTTTGACCAAAGTCAAAGAACAAGAAATGGCAGGTGACCAAAAATGGCAGGTAATGTCTTACAAAATAAGACAACCTATTTCTGACTTGGACAACCTCCAGTCAGACCATATGAAGGCCTCTGATTGAGCACAAACTCCTTTGGCTCAGTCAGGACAACTTATTTATGATAGTAAAAGAAGAACGTTAGGTTCAATCGAGTGCTAGCACGATTTCCTTGAACCTAATTGAATCTCATTCAGATCAATTGAACTAGATCAGTTCAATTGATGATCACCAGATTCAAACCCTTGTTTGTGTGACCCAGTTAGGTTCAGTTCTGTATGGTAATGGGATATGTCATGATCTCTATCATCGACATCATCGAAACTCCTTTCGATGGATCAGAACTCTTCTGATTCGAACAGCTAGAATGATCGATCATCTAAATCATTCTAATTGCTCCCAAAATCCACCAGTGACACCTAGCAGTATATGGTGGCAACCCATCAGAGCTGAATGCGAACCTCTTGGTGCAGCTACCTGTGTGATTAAGTTCTTCTATCTTGAGCCCCGATCAGATTAGGGTTAAGGTGAACTCGTCAAACCCTAGTCTCTGTCATATGATGTAATCATTCGATTCAAGTCCAATGTGAAAATCTAAATAGAAACTCTTTCTATTATTTCACTCTGCCATGGCCATGGGCTTCTGGACTTGATTCTCATGATCATCATAGGGCTGCTCCTCTACCACCGAGGTAGATAGATTCCCATCTTGATGCAATCCAGTTCCTACAATGAACATGCTATAGCCAACATACACCTCAGGATTCCGATATGGCTAGGAGACCGAGTAATGGTGTAGTCAAACTATAACACCCTCAAGGTGAACTGCCGATGCACCTCAGGTCAAAGAACCAGACACACTACTGCAGCATCGAGTCAGTCATTGACGAGAAGGTAGACTTCCTAATGACTACTCGAGGTGGTCACGCTCAGTGCCCTCGTTCTCTAACGAGTACCTATACTCTCGCTCCGGTGTCTCCACACCATAGACTCAAGACTCATCTACTAAAGAGAAGCGATTGTACACCAACCTTCCGGATCAATCACCATCCTCGTGATGATCCTATGGTCGGGAGCATTTTATGAGTTAATAATGATTATTCATGTCTTAAATTTTCAACTCTTGAAAATATGAATTATCATTACCATTAACTCAAAGGATGTATCACAGACACTAAATACACATATGTGATAGAAAATAACCCATTTTATTAATTATAGTCAAAATTATAATTTTGCCCCTAGAAGTGTATTACAAGTGTCAGCCAATTCTGGCTTCTAGGGCACATATATCTAACATTTACACCCAATAGGTACTATACCTTCTGATGGATCTACCAAGGTCCAGACTTGGTTTGAGTGCATCGAGTCAATTTCTGACTTCATTGCCTCTAACCATTTCTCAGAATCGATATCTGATATCGCCTCATTATAGATTTTGGGATCATCACCATGAACTCCATTACCTACGAGGAATATTTTCTCTACTTTCTCTGAAATAGTACCTAAGTATCTCTCAGGGGGATGGAAAAATTCTTTTCGATCTTCGAGGTAGAGTAGGTAGTGATTGTATTGGCTCAACCTTAATTTGGTTCCAAATGGGTCCTTAGCTCTTTGCTCTTAGGGAGACTTTCTCCTCTAGCTTGATCTGCTTTCCAATGCCGCCATCTTGAATAAACTATTTTTCAAAAAAAGATGGCATGTCGACTCACAATCATATTGTGATCTTCTTGGAATGTAGAAATAATATCCTAATAACTTCTTTAGGATATCCTATGAATCGAGCTCTAAAGGACCTATAGTCTAACTTTGTCTGCTTGTTGTCTTTTGACATGAGCCAGACAACCCCAAAATTCTGAGAATGACTCAGACTTGATTTCTTACCATGCTATATCTTCATATGATATGGTAGGAACGATTTTAGAAGGAACCCTTATTCAGTAAATATATAGCAGTTAACAAACTATGTCCCTCAAAGAAAAATCAGAGAGGTCTGTGAAGCTCATCATGGATTAGACCATATCTAATAGGATTCAATTTCCTCCATTCTGAAATCTTCATTGAGTTGAGGTGTTCTAGATGGAGTCCATTGAGAGACCATGCCATTCTGCTTGAGATAGTCTAAAAATTTCCTGACTAAGGTATTCACCTCCTCGATCTGATTGAAGAAATCTTAATAGGTTTTTCAGTTTGCTTTTCTTACTTCATGTCCTGAATTCTTTTAAACTTTTCAAAGACTTCAGACTTGTGTCTCATAAGATACACATATCGCATATCGAGATAAATCATCGATGAAGGTTATGAAGTAGACAAAATTGCATTCTAGTCGGTACATCAAATGGGCCACACACATCAGTATGTACTAGGGCAAGTAAATCTGTGGTCCCTTTCCCCATGTCCCACAAAAGGGAAAGTTTAGTCATTTTGCCATGAAGACATGATTCATAAATTGGATATGACTCGAAAAGTCAATAGACTCAATAGCTCCGATTTTCTCTAATTTGTTAATCTTATCTTCTGTTATATGACCTAGTCTAAGGTGCCATAGATACCTATCGTTTGGACTATCCCAGGATCATTTTGATTTTATGGCATTCATATTTTGCTCGATATTAAAAACATATACATTAATATATAACTGGTAAAAATCGTTAATAAGAAAATCACTTGTAATTTTATTTCTTTCATAAAGAATATTATAATGGTCCTTAAGAAAACTAATTACATAGCCTTCTTGTGCTAAATATGAAATAGAAAATCAAATTTCTGCTTGTTGCAGGCATATAATTACAATCCCTAAGTACTAAATCTAAATCAGATGGTAGTTGAAGAGGATAGATTCCTACGGCCACTGTAGCAACAATTCTTGCTTCATTTCCAATGCATAGGATCATCTCACCATCCCTCAATCTCCTACTATCCTCAAGACCCTACATGGAAGTGCACAAATGAGCACTAGAACCATAGTTAAGTATCCAATTGGATGTAGAAGAAACTATAAGATTAGATTCAATAATGATCATACCTCTAGAAGGACCTGCTTCCTTCTTATTCTTCAGGGTGGCAAGGTAAGGTATGTAGAGCAGTTCCGCTTTCAGTGGCCGTCAGTATTGCAATGAAAATATTTTTCTTTATCAGCGGTCTTCTTCTTCAGCTCTGCCTTCTTTTTCTTTTCTTCTTCCACCTTTTGCCTTTTCACAGATTTCTTCTTCTTTTCAAAAAATTTTCTCTTGGAAGAAGTCCATTCTATAGCAAATACCGAGTCTTTAAAATCTTTCATTGAAAGCTCAGCAGTAACCAGCATGTTTATAAGCTCGGCTAGAGTATTTTGAAGTTTATGCATATGGTAGCTCATGATGAACTGTCCATATGCATCAATCAAAGATTGCAGAATTATATCATTCTGTAGATCTAAGTCCAACTTCACTTCGAGTTTCTCAAACTTTTCCAAGTTCTTGATCATCATCAGATAATGATTTTAGACTGACTGTCCATCATGCATTTTAGCCTTGAATAGTTATTTAGTGATCTGATATTTGGCTGTGCGACTTTATTCACCAAACATCTCTTACAGGTGAGCCAACATTTGGTGGGCAGTCCTGATATCTTCATGTTAGCGCTGAAGCTCATCAGACATCGAGCCCAACATGTAGTATCTGATCTTGTTATCTTCGTCCGTCCACTTATCAAGAGACGCTCTCTGTTCAGCGGATGGATGAGCTGGTAAGGTTGGAGGAATCCTGCTCCAATATATGAGTTAACTTCTCAAAACCTAGAATGATTTTGAAGTTTCAAAGCCAATCCTTGTAATTAGATCCGGTCAGTCTATGGGTGTCCAGGATACGTGCTAGTGGATTGGATGCAATATTTTGATTTTTTCTATAGAAAGTCAAAGTTTTTAGTTAGATATTATAATTAAGACTTGACCAATTTATTTAAAAATTTAATTTTTAAACAAATTAGCTCTCATTATTTTTTGGATCCCTACACTTCCTCTGTAGAGATGCAAAAATCTTCATGATTATAGATTTCTAATGGGTGGTGCAGTCCCACCAACTGACTCATCATCTCACCTAACAGTTATTAATGATGGGTTAGCCAATGAGTGGATAATTCTTATTCAATGATTCTCTAATCATGGTGCACCCAAACTTGATCTCTAATTCATGAATCTCACCGTGCCCGAAATATTAATCCACTTCTTAGTTATGTCAGACCCACCATTTGCACAGATTAAATTTCTAATTGGGTCTCTCACCATATTCAAAATATTGAGCCCAATTTATCCTTCAGTCCATAGCATCCAATGCCTAATAGATATGGTTGCATCTTTTCGATGCAACTGAACCACCGTGACCAGCCGAAAATAATTAACCTCGAAAAGGGTCCGCATATCTACAATGGTGGAAGATCTTAGACTTAATCTTTTCTTAGAAAGATTTAATTTAGGTCTCTTTAAACTGAAATTACAATAGCCACAACAATTATGACTAACCTAATGGCATGGGTTAGCTCGGATTGTTAACCACCTTAGATCAGGACTGGATCGACAAATATGGCCAGGTAAGTAAGATCGATGGAAGGGATATGCCATTAACTCGATAAGAACGCATTCGAGTCGAGTAGCTTCCAATTAAAAATCAGTCGATCGTATCTGCTAGACTTATCTTAGACACCAAATTATTGAGCCAGAACCAATCAGGTTAGCCTACAATCCAGACTCTAACCACTGAGCCTAATTAGGTCTTAGCTTGATCGATCACTTATGTGATTCGATCTTAATCCAGACTTAATCCTATTAGGCTAGTCAACTTAAGCACTCTTGATTCCATCTAACCAACTTTTGATCCGATTTGATCAACTACTAGACCTAATTAAGCTACTCAAGTCCGAATCCAATTTTATGAATATATCTTAAATCTAAAAATTCTCAATTTTTAGACTTAACATATTTTATAATCTTAATTCTTAATTAATTTTAGGATTTATAAATAAAATATGTAAATAAAATTCTAGGATTTCAGGATCTAGAATTTTATAAAAAATAAATTTTAGATTTTTGATTAAGAACGAACGTGCAGCACCCCTACATATCATAAGAATACTCCATCGAATGAGAGGAGAGGATATTTAAATCCTACTTTGTTCTTATAATCGGACGGTTAAGGAGAATGCCTTAATCAAAAATATGAAAACTACAAAACTAGTTAGATCTATATCATATATCTCATATATAAAAATTGATCTAACTATAAACATGTTTTGCATACATCTTTATGTACCATATCATACATATGTTTAGATCTAAATTATCTTATAATCATCTAAAAAATTAAATTTAAATTGATCATATCAAATTAAAATCTATTCTAGATAATTATGTAGAACTATTCTACAACTAGTCTAAACATGCATTCATCATATCTCATATGAACAAAAATTAAATAATTTTATTTTCTTATTTTTTAGATTTTATTATAATATTTAAGATATCAAAAAATAGTAAATAAATAGATCTAAAAATTATAACTTAACCAAAATAAATTATGATCATGCTAGACTATACATAGAATAATTCTATTCTACAACTAGTCATGCATCTTGTACAACTTAGATCTAAATTATTTAAATTTTTTATTTTTTTAATTTTAGATCTAATCACATCTTATGTGATATCTGAAATTATCTAATTATCAGATCAAAATTAAAATAAAATTAAATCTAATGAAAAATATAATCCGGCTCTGATACCAGTTGAAGAAAAAATCTAGTTTTTTAGATCAGATTCATTCAGATTTGATTGGATCAAAAGAGATATTTTAAAAAAAATTTTCTTAGATGCAAATCAAATCTGAGACTTTTTAGATCTAATATTATTGATCTAATAAAATAAAATAAAATAAAATAAAATAAAATAAAAAATAAATTAAATCTAATTTAATTTATCTTGTTAATGGTAATCTGATTATCCTGTGATAATTCTAATGTCTGCCTGAGATTCTGGATCTAGTCACGTAAGTGTCTGATCTCTATCGGTATCCACTCAGGTAGGATCTAAATATCTTCTCCTTCTTTATCATCTCTCCAAAAATCAGATCTGAATCTGATTTTGAAGATCTTCAAAACTTCTTTCGAAGATGTGAGTTGTCTCTTGCAACAGTGCAGCCTTCTTCCTTTTTCTGTCGTCTTTCTCTTGCTTGGTTGCACCAAACTGAAGCCCAAAAATTCTTGGATGTGGATAGGAGAGAGAAAACCTGAAGATGGCATGGAAGAGGGAGAGGGGCAGCCTTATGGCATGGGCAATGGGTCAAGCTTTTTTGATCTTGGTGCAGATAGAGTTTTTATAGATCCTATTGTGCCATGCAGTGCCACATCATTCTGGTCAATCATAGCCTTTTGTGTAATCAGATCTAAATCTGATTGGTAGGATGACATCATCTGATCTAATCAGATGAGAGCCCATCTGAATCATCCTTAGATGGCGTCAAGACTGGTCAAAGATAAGTCTTTGGTGCCATCTAGGTAGAAATTCCGAAGCAACTGGAGTTCCATCTGTATGAAACTTCAGATGCTTTATCCATGAACGCATGCCTCCCTAGGTGTGCACCCCTTATCCATCTGCTTTTTAGTAGGTGGACTGGTCTAAAAATTCTCTCCTATGCATCACTAGATGCAGAGAAATCAATTAGATTAGATTCAATAATGAGCATAACTCCAGAAGGACCTGGCATCCTTCTTAATTCTTGGACTGCATGCATCTTTTAGCCTTCGAAAGTTGTTTAAGTGACCTGATAGTTTGGCTGTGCAAATCTGTTCAGCAAACATTTCTTGTAGATGAGCCAAACATTTGGCAAGACATCTTGATATCTTCATGTTGGCATTGAAGCTCATCAGACATCAAGCCAACATGTAGTATCTGGCCTTATTTATGCTTCGTTCATTCCACTTGTCAAGAGATGCTCTCGTCAACGGATGGGATGAGCTTGGTAATGGTGGGTGGGGGGTCCTGATTCCAATATCATATGAGTTAACTTTTCAAAAATTCAAAATAATTTGAAGTTTCGGAGCCAATCCTTGTAATGATTTCGGTCAGTCCTATAGCGTGTCCAGGATATATGCAGTATGATTGGATATGCAGATATTTCTTATAGAGAGGTCAAAGTTTTTTCTAGTTAGATATTGTAATTAAGACTTGATAATTTTATTTAGAAATTTATTTTTAAAATAAATTAGCTATCACATTTTCTCGGATTCCTACACTCTCTATAGAGATGCAAAAATCTTCACAAGATTATATGAATTTCTAATGGATGGTGAGTCCCACCAACAACTCATTACCTTCACCGTAATTAGTTATTGGTGATGGGTTACCAATGAGTGGACCAACTCTTGTTCAATGATTTTCTAATCATGGTTGCCCATAAACTTGGTCTCTCAACCCATCAGAGCTGAATGCGAACCTCTTGGTGCAGCTACCTGTGTGATTAAGTTCTTCTATCTTGAGCCCCGATCAGATTAGGGTTAAGGTAAACTCGTCAAACCCTAGTCTCTGTCATATGATATAATCATTCGATTCGAGTCCAATGTGAAAATCTAAATAGAAACTCTTTCTATTATTTCACTCTGCCATGGCCATGGGCTTCAGGACTTGATTCTCATGATTATCATAGGGCTGCTCCTCTACCACCGAGGTAGATAGATCCCATCTTGATGCAATCCAGTTCCTACAATGAACATGCTATAGCCAACATACACCTCAGGGTTCCATATGACCAGGAGACCGAGTAATGGTATAGTCAAACTATAACACCCTCAAGGTGAACTGCCGATGCATCTCAGGTCAAAGAACCAGACACACTACTGCAGCATCGAGTCAGTCATTGACGAGAAGGTAGACTCCCTAATGACTACTCGAGGTGGTCACGCTCAGTGCCCTCGTTCTCTAACGAGTTTCTATACTTTCGCTCTGGTGTCTCCACACCGTAGACTCAAGACTCATCTACTAAAGAGAAGTGATCGTACACCAACCTTCCAGATCAATCACCATCCTCGTGATGATCCTATGGTCGGGAGCTGTTTATGAGTTAATAATGATTATTCATGTCTTAAATTTTCAACTCTTGAAAATATGAATTATCATTACCATTAACTCAAAGGATGTATCACAGACACTAAATACACAGGTGTGATAGAAAATAACCCATTTTATTAATTATAGTCAAAATTATAATTTTGCCCCTAGAAGTGTATTACAAGTGTCAGCCAATTCTGGCTTCTAGGGCACATATATCTAACATTTACACCCAATAGGTACTATACCTTCTGATGGATCTACTAAGGTCCAGACTTGGTTTGAGTGCATCGAGTCAATTTTTGACTTTGTTGCCTCTAACCATTTCTCAGAGTCGATATCTGATATCACCTCGTTATAGATTTTGGGATCATCACCATGAACTCCATTACCTACGAGGAACATTTTCTCTACTTTCTCTAAAATAGTACCTAAGTACCTCTCAGGAGGGATGGGAAACTCTTTTCGATCTTCAAGGTGGAGGAGGTAGTAATTATATTGGCTCAACCTGATTTGGTTCCAAATGGTCCTTAGCTCTTTGCTCTTAGGAGACTTTCTCCTCTAGCTTGATCTGCTTTCCAATGCCGCCATCTTGAATAAACTATTTTTCAAGTAAGATGGCATATCGACTCACAATCACATTATGATCTTCTGAAATGTAGAAATAATATCCTAATAACTCTTTAGGATATCCTATGAGTTGAGCTCTAAAGGACCTATAATCTAACTTATTGGCTTGTTGTCTTTTGACATGAGCCAGACAACCCCAAAATCTGAGATGACTCAGACTTGATTTCTTACCATGCCATATCTCATATGGTGTGGTAGGAATGATTTTAGAAGAAACCTTATTCAGTAAATATATAGTAGTTAACAAACTATCCCTAAAGAAAATCAGAGAGGTCTGTGAAGCTCATTATGGATCAGACCATATCTAATAGGATTCAATTTCTCTATTCTGAAATCTCGTTGAGTTGAGGTATTCCAGAGGAGTCCATTGAGAGACTATGCCATTCTACTTAAGATAGTCCAAAAATTTCTGACTAAGGTATTCACCTCCTCGATCTGATTGAAGAATCTTAATGGGTTTTTCAGTTTGCTTTTCTACTTCATGCCTGAATTCTTTAAAGTTTTCAAAGTCTTCAGACTTGTGTCTCATAAGATACACATATCCATACCAAGACAAATCATTGGTGAAGGTTATGAAGTAGACAAAATTGCATCTAGTCGGTACATCAAATGGGCCACACACATTAGTATGTACTAGGGCAAGCAAATCCATGGTCCTTTCCCCATGTCCCATAAAAGGGAGTTTAGTCATTTTGCCATGAAGATATGATTCATAAATTGGATATGACTCGAAAGTTAATAGACTCAATAGCCCGATTTTCTCCAATTTGTTAAATCTATCTTCTACTATATGACCTAGTCTAAGGTGCCATAGATACCTATCATTTGGACTATTCCTGGGTTGTTTTGGTTTTATGGCATTCATGTTTTGCTCGATATTAAAAATAGATACATCAATATGTAACTGGTAAGGATCGTTAATAAGAAAATCCCTTACAATTTTATTTCTTTCATAAAGAATATTACAATGGTCCTTAAGAAAACTAATTACATAGCCTTCTTGTGCTAAACATGAAATAGAAATCAAATTCCTGCTTACTGCAGGCACATAATAACAATCCCTAAGTACTAAATCTAAACCAGATGGTAGTCGAAGAGGGTAGATTTTCATGGCCACTGTAGCAACCCTTGCTCCATTTCCAATGCGTAGGATCATCTCACCATCCCTCAGCCTCCTGCTATCCTCAAGATCCTACATGGAAGTGCACAAATGAGTGCTAGAATCAAAGTCAAGCATCCAACTAGATGCAGAAGAAATCATTAGATTAGATTCAATAATGAGCATAACTCCAGAAGGACCTGCATCCTTCTTATTCTTGGACTGCATGCATTTTAGCCTTGAATAGTTGTTTAGTGACCTGATATTTGGCTGTGCAACTCTGTTCACCAAACATTTCTTGTAGATGAGCCAACATTTGGCAGACAATCTTGATATCTTCATGTTGGCATTGAAGCTCATCAGACATCAAGCCCAACATGTAGTATCTGGCCTTATTATCTTCGTTCATCCACTTGTCAAGAGATGCTCTCTGTTCAACGGATGGATGAGCTGGTAAGGTGGGGGGTCCTGATCCAATACATGAGTTAACTTTTCAAAATTCAAAATAATTTTGAAGTTTCGGAGCCAATCCTTGTAATTGAATTCGGTCAGTCTATAGGTGTCCAGGATATATGCTAATGGATTGGATGCAGATATTTTCTTATAGAGAGTCAAAGTTTCTAGTTAGATATTGTAATTAAGACTTGAATAATTTATTTAGAAATTTAATTTTTAAATAAATTAGCTATCACTATTTTCTCGGATTCCTACACTCTCTCTATAGAATGCAAAAATCTTCACAATTATAGATTTCTAATGGATGGTGCAGTCCCACCAACTAACTCATTACCTCACCTAATAGTTATTGGTGATGGGTTAGCCAATGAGTGGACAACTCTTGTTCAATGATTTTCTAATCATGGTGCACCTAAACTTGGTCTCTAATTCATGAATCTCACCATGCCCAAAATATTGATCCACTCCTTAGTTAAGTCAGATCCACCATTTGCACAGATTGGATTCCTAATTGGGTCTCTCACTATATCCAAAATATTGAGCTCAATTTATCCTCCAGCCCATAGCATCCAATGCCTAATAGACATGGTTGCATCTTTCCAATGCCACTGAACCACTATGACCAGTCGAGAATAATCAACCCCGGAAAGGGCCCGCATATCTACAATGATGGATGACCTTAGACTTAATCTTTTCTTAGGAAGATTTGCTTTAGGTCTCTTTAAACTTGACTTACAATAGCCATAACAATTATGACTAACCTAGTGGCACGGGTTAGCTCAGATTGTTAACCATCTTAGATCAGGACTGGATCGACAAATATGGCCAGGTAAGTGAGATCGGTGGAAGGGATATGCCATTAACTCGATAAGAACGCAGACGAGTCGAGTGGCTCCTAATAAAAAATCAGTCGATCGTATCTGCTAGACTTATCTTAGACATCAAATTATTGAGCCAGAACTAATCAGGTTACCCTACAATCCAGACTCTAATCACTAAGCCTAATTAGGTCTTAGCTTGATCGATCACTCACGTAATTCGATCTTGATCCAGACTTAATCCTATTAGGCTGGTCAATTTAAGCACTCTTGATCCCATCTAACCAACTCTTGATTCGATTTGATCAACCGCTAGACCTAATTGAGCTACCCAAGTTCGAATCTAATTTTATGAATATGTCTTAAATCTAAAAATTCTTAATTTTTAGACTTAACATATTTCATAATTATAATTCTTAATTAAGTTTAGGGTTCACAAACAAAACATGTAAATAAAATCTTAGGATTTTAAGATCTAGGGTTTTGCAGAAAATAAGTTTTAGATTTTTGATTGAGGATGAACGTTTAGCACCCCTATGCACCATAAGAACATTCCATCAAATGGGAGGAGAGGACATTTAAATCCTACTTTGTTCTTATGATCGAACGGCCAAGGGGAATGCCTTAATCAGAAATATGAAAACTACAAAACTAGTTAGATCTACATTATATATCTCATATATAAAAATTGATCTAACTATAAATATGTTTTGCATACATCTTCATGTATCATATCATGCATACTTTTAGATCTAAATTATCTCATAATTATCTAAAAAAATAAATTTAAATTGATCATATCAAAATAAATTCTATTTTAGATAATTATGTAGAACTATTTTATAACTAGTCTAAACATGCATTCATCATATCTCATATGAACAAAAATTAAATAATTTTATTTTTTATTTTTTAGATCTTATTATAATATTTATAGTATTAAAAAATAATAAATAAATAGATCTAAAAATTATAACTAATCAAATTAAATTATGATCATGCAAGACTATACATAGAACAATTCTATTCTACAACTAGTCATGCATCTTATACAACTTAGATCTAAATTATTTAATTTTTAATTTTTCTAATTTTAGATCTAATCACATCTTATGTGACCTCTAAAATTATCTAATTATTAGATCAAAATAAATTAAAATTAGATCTAATGTAACCTGGCTCTGATACTAGTTGAAGGAAAAATTCTATTTTTTGAGTTAGGTTCGTTCAGATTTGATTGGATCAAGAGAGATATTTCAAAAATTTCTCTCTTGGATCTAGATCAGATCTAAGACTTTTCAAATCTCATATTATTGATCTAATAAAAAATAAAATAAAAATAAAAGATAAATTAAATCTAAATTAATTTTATCTTATAGTGGGTAATTAGATTATCCTGTAATGATCCTGATATCTTTCTAAGGTTCTGGATCTAGCCACAGAAGTGCCTGACCTCTATCGGTATCCACTCAGATAAGATCTAGAGATCTTCTCCTTCTTTATCACTTCTTTAAATATCAGATCTGAATCTAATTTGGAGGATCTTTAAAACTTCTTTTGAAGATCGGGTGTCATCTTTTGCAGCAGTGCTACCTTCTTCCTTTCTCGTCGCCTTTCTCTTGCTTGGATCGCACCAAACTGAATCCCAAAGGTTCTTGGGCACGGATAGGAGAGAGAGGACCTAAAGATGGCATGGAGGAGGGAGAGGAGCAGCCTTATAGCATGGGCAATGGGCTAGGGCTCTTAATCCTAGGCACAGATAGGGTTTATATAGACCCTGCTGCGCCATGCAGTGCCACATCATCTCGGCCAATCACGACCTTTTATACAATTAGATTTAAATCTGATTGATGGAATGATATCATCTGATCTAATCAGATGAGAGCCCCTCTGAATCATCCTTAGAAGGCACCAAGACTGGTCAAAGTCTAGTCTTTGGCGCCACCTAGGTAGAATCCCCGAAGCAACTTGGAGTCCCATCTATTTGGGACTCCAGGTGTCACAATCCATGGGCGCATGCCTCCCTAGGCATGTGCCCCTTATCCTCCTACCTTTTAGTAGGTGGACTGGTCCAAATGTTCTCTCCTATAATGGTTTGACACATGGGCAGATGTCTAAGTGTTAAAGATCAACATTTGACCAAAGTCAAAAGACAAGATTTAGCAGGTGACGAAAAACGGCAGGTATTATCTCAAATTCATCTCATAAATTAAGACAATCCTTTTCTAACCTGGACAAGCTCTAGTCAAACTAAGTAAAGGTACCTGAGTGAGCCCAAACATATTTGGGTCAGTTGAGACAACTTTTAATGATAATTAAAGGAGAATATTAGGCTCAATTGTATGCTAGCATGATTTCCTTAAACCTTATTGAATCTAATTCAAATCAATTGACTTGGGTTAGTCTAATTGATGATATCCAGATCTAAACCCTTGTTTGTATGATCCAGTTAGATTCAGTTCCATATGGTAATGAGATATGTCACGATCTCTATCATCGACATCATTGAAATACCTTTCGATGGATCAAAACTTTTTTGATTCAGACAACTAGTATGATTGATCATCTAAATCATTCTAATTACTCTCAAAATCCATCAGTGACACCTAACAGCATATGGTGGCAATCCATCAGAGAAAAAAATAAACCTCTCGGTGCAGTTACCTATGTGGTTAAGTTCTTCTATCTTGAGCCCTGATCGAATTAGGGTTAAGGTGAGCTCGTCAAATCCTAATACCCATCATACGATTAATCATTTGATTCAAGTCCAATGTAAAAATCTTAATAGAAACTCTTTCTATTATTTTACTTTGCCATAGCCATGGGCTTATCGGCTTGATTCTCATGATCATCATAGGGCTACTCCTCATCTACTGAGGTAGATAGATTTTCTCTTAGTGCAATCCAATTCTTACAATGAACATGCTATAGCCAACATACATCTCAGGATTCCGTATGGCTAGGAGACTAAGTCATGGTGTAGTCAAACTATAACACCCTCAAGGTGAACTGTCGATGCACCTCAAGTCAAAGAATCAGACACACAACTGCAGCTTTGAGTCAGTCATCGATGAGAAGGTAGACTTCCTAATGACTACTTGAGGTGGTCACGCTCAGTGCCCTCATTCTCTAATGAGTATCTATACTCTCGCTCTGATATCTCTACACCGTAGACTCAAGACTCATCTACTATAAAGAAGCGATTGTATACCAACCTTTTGGATCAATCACCATCCTCACGATGATCCTACGGTCAGGAGTATTTTATGAGTTAATAATGAAAATTCATATCTTAAATTTTCAACTCTTAAAAATAAGAATTATCATTGCCATTAACTCAAGGGATGTATCATAGACACTAAATACACATTGTGATAGAAAATAATCCATTTTATTATTTATAGTCAAAATTATAATTTTGCCCTTAGAAGTGTATAACAAGTGTCAGCCAATTCTGGCTTCTAGGGCACACACATATCTAACATTTTTTAGAAATTTTTTATGAAAATACTCTTTTCCTTGACCTTCATGCACACCTCCTCTCTCCCTCTCTTTCTTATATGGTAATTTGGTAGTTGACCAAGTCAAAAAGAGAAGTAAGTTTTGATCTAAGATTCTATGAGATAGAATCTTTATAAACTAAAACACCTCCTTCTAATTATGCCATCCACACTTTCTTTATTTTCCCTGAATTCCATGGTAAAATAAAAAGTTTTTGTGTGCCCCTATTGCTGATCCATGGTAGGAAATAACGTGGGGGCGCCCAAGAGTTGGGCGCCCCAACAACTTGCCATATTATGTCCTTTCCTTGTCTGAGTTTTTGACCAAACTTGGACTCTGCATATCTTTCTATTTAGGATGAATTTTTGATTGAAATTTTTGTGGAATATAGATCTTTGAGAGAGCTTTGAGGTGTGCAAAAATTAGAGGGAGAGAGTCTTTGGGCATTGGGGTTCCATAAACACTAAACTAGGTGTCTAGGTGAGAGCAAAGAGAAGAAGAAGATGGTCTTCTTCTGGGGTTGCTGTGTTCATCATCTTCCTTCCTTCTTCCTTGGATTTTTTGATAGAGTCTCAGGTCTAAAACCTCTTCTCCACCTTCTTCTCTTTGGAAGAGTCTAAATCCAGAAGGAGGCATCTGATCGACTATCGAAGGAAGATCAGCACAGTACTAGCATACTATGCTGATTTTCTGCATCAGGATTTCTGATTGTGCTCGTGGGCTCGTGTGGATGACTCCTAGAGGTCGGATGCATATGCGGCTTACAACTTCATCCTCAAGCCTAGCTCAGCAAGTTAGAACATCTAACTTGCACAGGTAATAGATCTAATCTATTGATTTCATAGCTGCATTACACGTAGTATTGTAACATGTTGATGAGATCAACCTGTTAATCTTTTCTTTATGTTTTTAATTTTTGATTTAATATCATGCCTTGATCATGTAATAAATCTTAGATCTAGATTATTTTTATATTTATTTAAATAAATATTTAATTTATTTAAGTCTTCTACTGCCTAATCTTGAAAAAAATTCAAGATCTATCCGTGAAACCCTAGATCTGGTTCCTACACGTATGACACCATCATACATCCTCACTTTGACTGTACCAATACCAGTAACTTTACATCGATGATCATCTCCAAGACTTACACTCCCTCCATCGAATCTTTTATAAGATGAGAATCACTCCCAATGTGCAGTATAATGGTGGGAACATGCTGAATCTAGTGATTGTCCTGTTAGATATGTGTGCCCTAGAAGCCAGATTGGCTGACACTTGTAATACACTTCTAAAGATAAAATTATAATTTTAACTATAAATAATAAAATAGATTATTTTCTATTATAGTGTGTATTTGAAAGTGTCTATAATACATTCTTTGAGTTAATGGTAATGATAGTTCATATTTTCAAGAGTTAAAAATTTAAGACATGAATTTTCATTATTAACTCATAAAATGCTTCCGACCGTAGGATCATCATGAAGATGGTGATTGATCCAAAATATTGATGTATGATCACTTCTTTTGGATAGATGAGTCTTGAATCTATGGTGTAGAGACACCGGAGCGAGAGTATAGGTACTCATTAGAGAATGAGGGCACTGAGCGTGACCACCTCAAGCAGTCATGAGGAAGTCTACCTTCTCATTGATGACTGGCTCAAAGCTACAGTTCACCTTGAGGGTGTTATAGTTTGACTGCACCATAACTCGGTCTCCTAGCCATTCGGAACCCTAAGGTGTATGTTGGCTATAGTATGTTAATTATAGAAATTGGATTGCACTAATAGAGGATCTATCTACCTCGGTAGATAAGGAGTAGCCCTATGATGATCATGAGAATCAAGTCCATAAGCCCATGGATATGGTAGAGTGAAATAATAGAAAGAGTTTCTATTAGGATTTTTACATTGGACTTGAATCGAATGATTAATTCATATGATGAAAATTAGGATTTGACGAGATTGCCTTAACCCTAATCCGATCGAAGCTCAAGATAGAGGAACTTAATCACATAGGTAACTGCATCGAGAGGTTCACTTTTTGTTCTGATGGATTGCCACCATATGTTACTAGGTATCACTGGTGGATTTTTGGAGCAATTAGAATGATTTGTACGATCAATCATACTAGTTGTCTGAATCAAAAAAGTTTTGATCCATCGGAAGGTGTTTTGATGATGTCGATGATAGAGATCGTGACATATCCCATTACCATACGAAATTGAACCTAACTAGGTCACACAGATAGGAATTTACATCTGGATGTCATCAATTGGACTAATCCAATTCAATTGATTTGAATAAGATTCAATTAGGTTCAAAGAAATCGTGCTAGCACATGATTGAGCCTAATATTCTCTTTTAACAATCATTAAAGCTTGTCTTGACTAAGCCAAATATGTTTGGGCTCACCCAAGAATATTTACTTGGTCTGACTGGAGCTTGTCCAGGTTAGAAAAGAATTATCTTAATTTATGAGATAAATTTAAAACAGCACCTGCCATTTTTGGTCATCTACTACTTCTTATTTTTGGACATTGGTCAAATGTTGACCTTGGACACTTAGACATCTTCCCATATATCATGCACCCATAGGAGAGTACTTGGGGACTTATTCCCCTACTAAAAAGTAGATAGGAAGGGGGCGCACGCCTAGGGAGGCATGCGCCCCATGAGGATAAAAGATGGAGTCCCATATAGATGGGACTCTAGGTTGCTTCAGGGGATTAAACTATATGGCACCAAGAAGTCTTGTTTGACCCAGTCTTGGCACCACCTTAGGAGGATTTTGAGGGTCTCTCATCTGATTGGATCAGATGATGTCATCCCACCGATCAGATTTAGATCTGATTGCATAAAGGGTCATGATTGGCCAGGATGATGTGCCACTACATGGCGTAGCAGGATCTATATAAATCCTATCTGCACCTAGAATTTAATGCTTCTGCCTTTAGCCCATGCCACATAGCCTCTCTCCCTCCTTCTCCATGCCACTCTCTGCTCTTCTCTCTCCTCCCTTGCCTAAGGGCTTTCGAGCATGAACAAGGTGCGATCCAAGCAAGTGAAAGGCACTAGGAAAGGAAGAAGGCAGCACTACTGCAAGAGACAATGGTTATTCTTCAAAAGCAGTTTTGAAGACCTTCAAAATTAGATCTAGATCTGATATTTAGAGGATTGATTGAGAAAAAAAGGATCTTCAGATCCTGCCAAAGTGGATACTGGTAGAGGCCAGGCGCTTGCATGGCTACATCTAGAACCTCTGGCAAACATCGGGATCATCACAGGATAATTGGATTACCCAAAACAAAGGTATAATTAAATTAGATTTAATTTTTATTTTTATTTTTATTATTAGATCAATAAGATCAGATCTAAGGAATCTTAGATTTGATTAGGATCTTAGAGAAATTTTTTTTGAAATATCCCTCCTGATTTAATCAGATTTGAACGAACCTGACCCCAAAAATAAGGCTTTTTCCTTCATGTCCAACTCTACTACTCCATCTGATACTATCAGTATACCTTTTCCACTATCTTCAGATGATAGAGCACTACTCCTGCTGGTTGATCCACCCTTAGAAGTGCCCTTCCCCTTTTCATTCTTCAAAAGTAGGCAATTTCTTCTAATATGATCAGGTTGATGATACTTGTAGCATTTCCAAGCCTTCTGATTTTCTCAAGACTTTAATCTATCCTTAAATTTATCTCGAGTCCTCTTCTTAGGCCTTCCTTTCCTCTCATTCATAGAAAGCACCTTTGAATTAAGATTTTCTCTAACTAGCCTCTCTTGCTGCTCGTTAGACCTAAGAACTCCAACCACTTTTCCGAAGTTTAATGTCTCCTTTCCATACACCAAAGTAGTAATGAGACCATCATATGTTGCGGGCAGTGAACACAATAATAGGAGAGCTCTATCCTCCTCATCAATCTTCACATCAAGGCTCATAACATCCGAGCAAACTTGATTGAACTTTTGGATGTGGAAAACTTGATCTCCTCCTTTGAGAATCCACAAACTATACAGCTGCTTCTTTAACCACAGCTTATTTGTCATGTTTTTGCCCATATATGTGTTCTCTATTTTCTACCAAAGTCCCTTTGGTGTAGTTTTCATGTTAATCTCTGGTAGAACTTCATCAGTGAGACACATATGAATCGTACTGAAGGCTATCTCTTCAAGTTTCTTCCACTCTTCAATATAAATCTTCTTTGGTTTTTCATGAGTCAAGACCTTGTAGATTCTACTCTATACCAGCAGATTTTTCATCCTTTGCTGCCAAAGGTTGAGGTTATCCTTGCCATCAAACTTTTCTAGAACCACCTTGATGGTACTCGATGCCATCCTAATCAGATTCTAATAACGAAACATAAAAGAGAATAAATAATATTCAAAGAAATCTATTTAGCATCTTACCACAACACCAAGCAAAGCTTTGTCCTTTCCTCTACCAGATCTAACAACAGGGCTTTGATACTAATTATTGATGCAATGTCCTAGCATTACCTAGCTCTGATACCAATTATTGTTCCACCGATGGCCGCTCTGATACCAATCCATCAAGAACCATCCTTGCTACTCGATGATTGCGGTAATAGCAACAAGAATTTGAGAAAAAGGATGGCCGTTCTATTGAAACCCTAGCAAACCCTAGGCATGGAGAGAAGGGAGAGAATGAGAAAATGAAGAGAGATTTTTAGGAAGAAAAGGTTTGTATTGATTTCATGCTTAGTTTACAAAACTCAATGCAGAGTATATATACCTGGTCAAATAAGACGAACCAAAACTCTTCTAGCTAATCTAATGTGATGTACTCTCCAAGCCCATGTACACCCATGTCTTTCATGCACACATCCATTAGATAAATTTCTATCCAATCCATAGGTTAGCCCCCTTAGGACCTTACAAACCAAGGCCCTAAGTCCCTAGGATTAAACCCAATCCTAGGCTAGAACAGAAACTACGTTATATTTTGTTCGCTGCTCGAGCCGACTTAGTCAGCAATTGGATCAGCTCAACGATGATGTCTTCTGCAAGAGCCCAAATCATAACTCTTTGTTCTACTGCTTGAGCTGGCTCTCTCAGGGTTCGAGCCAGCTCGACTTCCACTCGAGCTAGCTCTAATAGGAACTAAGCCAGCTCTTCTAGCATATCAGTCTGATATATTTTCTGAACTTTTACTCGAGCCAGCTCTCTCAGGATTTGAGCTAGCTCTTCTTTAACTGAAGCTAGCTCTTCTGCATCTTAGACTGGCTCTTCTAACAAGATCCAAGCCGACTCTTCTGAAGCATTTGCCAAAGCTTTTTGATGGTTGATTCCATTCACTCCTTGCTCTCTTTCCACCTACTTCCAAGGCTTGAGAGCACCATACCTAAGCTCACAAGTACTTTCTCATCCTCTCTTCTATCCATCCTATTGATCTGGAGCATTCAAAGTTTTGGTGGAGGGGGATCAAAATTGTTCAATCAAATCTAGTTGTTAGGAGCGTTCTTCATCGAGCTAGCACTCGAAAGAAGCCGATTGGGATCAGAACCTCATGTGGACCATCCATGGAGGCCAGACACGTGTGTCGCTATGTCACAATGATTAGATCTACTTGGTGATTAGATTGGTGGTGATTCAATTGTGGAGTTCGTCTACCCATGCAAGGTAACATGTTCTGAACACATAGATTAGTAAAACTATTTTACTACCTGCAGCTATTTTATTTTCAGATTTCAAAGCATGCATGTATATCATATTAGATCCTGATAATATAGGATTTGTAGACCAGATCTATAGATCTTTATAAATTAATTAGATTTATTTTTATTTTTGCTATAATTAATTTTTAAAAAAGTTTTGAATGTAGAGCTAGAAACCCTACTTGCTTTCCATTAACAGTATCAGAGCATCTAGATTATTTAATATGATCTATATGCATGTTAAGATTATATTTTAGATTAGATCTAAATAATAATCTAATATTTTAGATCTAAAAATAAAATAATATGATCACACAGATCGTAGGTTGTCCTACTATAAGGTTTACCCCCTATAGTGTAGGTTGTCCTGGTACGTGCTAATCTAGATCATTAAATCATAAAATTTTAGATTTGATCTAATAGTTTTTATGATTTGACTGTATGATTTTGATTTGATTTTTAATCATGAATAAGAGTTTAGATTAGATCTAATTTGATTCATGATTTTTATGTATTATACATAGATTTAGATTAAAACCTACAACTAGTACTGTTTGTGAAATGAGCTGATCTAATTTTTTGAAATAGGTCCATCCATTTGGTGAACAGTGCTAAGTTGTGTTGAACCTTTCAAAATTTTGAAAAATATTTTCAAAATGCTGAACCCTAACCCTCAGCCCAAAAAAACTTAATTAAGAATTAAGTATGTTGAATTAGGATCTAAAATTATGAATTAAATATCCTAAATCATTAATCATAAAATATAGGTTACTGGGTTAGATGAATTAGGTCCATTAATTAGATTAGACCTAAGGTTAGTTAAAGAATAGACTAATTTAGAGTAATTGATCAAATCTAACCAAGTGTTGATTTAGATTAGGTCAAGGATCCTTTAGACTCAATTACAATAGTTGTAGTTGGTCAAGTCCATGTCTTTAACAAGGACCAAATGGACTTAATTCATGGTTACACGGTCGAACCCAAAATTGCTAGGTTTGTCAAATTAAAACTAATGAACCGGATGGTGTCTAAGGTAAGTCTGGCAGTCCAGACCAGTGATTTTTAATTAGTAGATACTCGCACTGATTTGATCTTTGACGAGTTAATGGCATATCCCTTTCACTTATCTCACTTATCTGGCCATCCTGATGAGTTAGATTTTAATTAGATCACTTGATGATTTAGACTCACCCATATCAATTAGGTAAATCAGTGTGACTGATTTAGGTACTCCTAATGCTAGCTTAAATTAGATCCTTTTTTGATCTGACTTGGTAAAGTCAGTGGGAGGATCAAATTTGGTTGGTTAATTCTCTCTTCTTTTTTTTAAAAATAAGTTAACCAAATTCTCTAAAATTATTAGATCCTTAAAAATAAAATAGTTATAATGATAACTAGGTCATAGCCACCCATTAAGTTGAGTGATAATGAGTCATTAGTTTAATAATCATTGGAGGCTCAAAGGACTGGTGCTTATTGACTAATGAAATTATCATTCATAATATGATGATTTGATAGTGTCTTTCTAATGGTGGTCAGGTTGGTCGGCCAAAGTCGAGCCTGATCATTCATTGGTCAGATACATCAGATATGGTCATGTTAATGGTTGGACCTAACTGGATCTTTTCAGTGGAGACCAAAGCCTGCTGATTAGGTTCCCAGGGCAAAATTAAAATACTAGAAGTTGTTTAAAGAAATAATTGATTATGAACCTACCCATAGATGCACATGAGTTGACTAACCAAAGTTGGGCTCGTGTGTAGTCTGTGTGAATTTTAGTATCTACTAAAGAATTAAAGTAATTTCTCAAATTAGAGGTAGAAGCAATCAGTTTGAATAAAATAGTGGAAGAACCTTTAGACTAAAGTCCAAATCTTTAGAATTAATAATTCATATATCAATTAGGTTTGGTTTTTTTTAATGCAGAAATGGCCACTACCTTGTCGCTCTGATCATTGTTAGACAATGACAAATTAATGGGACCTAACTTTGATAGCTGGTATTGAAAGTTGAAAATTATCCTAGAGCATGAGTGGATCTTGTATGTATTGACTGATCCAGTACCTGAGGAGTCAGCTCCGAATGCTAGAGGAGTAGTCCAAGATACTTACTAGAAGTGGCTCAATGACTGCACCATTATTCGGTGCATCATGCTGATGGTAATGAATGATGAGTTTAGCTGTCGGTTCAAAAATGCTCAGCTTTAGAAGATGCTTCAAATATTGAATGACTCCTTTGGCATGCCTGATGATGTTGAGAGGCACAAGACTAATTATGCCATTTTCAATGCTCGAATGAGGAACGGGGCCTCAGTCATTGATCATGTATTGTACATGATCGAGATGATTAAGTGCCTAAGTAAGCTGGGCTTTTCCCTACATGAGCAGCTCGAAAAGGACGTGATCCTTAATTCTTTCCCAAGTTCTTCCTTCCCTTTCTTACTCATTTTCAAATGACAAAGCCTGTAGTAAACTATCATGATTTATTAAGGTTATTGCAGAACTTTAAGAAGGATCACCAACTCCACAAGGAGATGGTGAATGTAGTGGGAGGGTCTTCTTCTAATTGTCGATCCTTTAAGAAAGAAAAGAAGAATAAGAAGAAAAAGAACAAAAAGGTGTAGCCTCATGCCATGATGAATGCACAGGGTCAAACCAAGAAGTGCAAGCCCGATCAGAGCCAGGTAGAGTACTTCTTTTGCAAGAAGCAAGGATACTGAAAGAGGAATTATCCTTAGTACATTGCCTCCCTAGATCTGAATAGGCTGAGGAAGAAGCAAGCTATTGCTGGGCAAGGTAATTAAATAATAACACCTTGTAACTTCTCAATATGTGAAATTACTACCTGGGTATTAGATACTAAAAGCCTTTATCATATTTGTAATTCGATGTAGGGTTTACAGGTTAGCAGAAGATTTGATGAAGATAAGAGATTCTTGAATGTTGGAGATGGAAGATAAGTTTCAGTTCTAGCTTTGAGAACCATAAAACTTGTAATCAATTCTTATAAAGTTGTTCTTAGTGAATGTCATTTCTGTCCAAATTTTTTATTGAATGTTATTTCTGTAGGCCTTTTGGCAGAAAATAGTTATCAATTTTCAATAAAAAAAATTTTATGATATCATTTTGAATGGTGTTATGGTTTGTGTTGGACAATTGAATAATGATATTTATTTACTATCACAATCTATTAACATGGTTCAATCCTCCAGTAAATACCCTAGATTAGATGATGTGTTAGAAGTCTACCTTTGGCATTATAGGCTAGGTCATATTAGTAAGAATAGAATAAATAGACTGGCTCAAGAAGAAATTCTTGAAATTGGTGATTATGAATTACTTTCGACCTATAAATCCTATCTTCTTGATAAAATGATCAAGTCATCTTTTACTAAAAAAGGTAGGCGAGCTAGTGAACTCATAGGTCTAGTACATACTGATGTATGTGAACCCATGAGTTTAAATACTAGAGGTGGATATTTCTACTTCATAACCTTCACAGATGACCTATTGAGGTATGGGTATGTCTATTTAATGTGGCATAAGTCAGAGTCATTTGAAATATTCAAACTATTCCATAATGGGATAGAAAAACAAACTAAAAAAAGTATTAAAACTCTTCGATCTAACTAGGGGATGAGTACCTTTCTAGCAAATTTTTGACATATCTAGGATAGAATGAGATTCTCTCCCAATAGACTCCTCCTGGAATACCATAGCATAATGGTATGTTTGAAAGGAGGAATCGGACCTTCTTGGATATGGTTCGATCCATGATGGGGTTTGTTGGTCTATCTATCTTCTTATGGGGATATGCGCTCGAGTCAGCCTGTTACCTTCTAAATAGGGTTCCAAGTATGTTTGTCTCCAAAATGCCATATGAGATATGGATAGGATGTAAGCCAGTACTCTCGCACCTTAGGGTTTGGGGGTGTCCGACTTATGTCAAATATTTAGTAACGGATAAGCTTGGACCTAGGTCTGACAAGTGTTATTTCATAGGATATCCAAAAGAGACCAAAGGGTATTACTTCTACCTAGTTAATGAGCAAAAGGTGTTTGTCAACCTTAAGGCAGTCTTCTTAGAAAAAAGTTCCTAGATGAAAGGACTAATGCCTCTAAGATCAAACTTGAGAAAGTTTGGCTGGTAGAAAAATTGACACAAGTAGATGAACCTAAATCGAATTTGATTAGATCAAATTTGGAGCCCATTAAACCTGCACCCTTAAGGCGGTCTGGTAGAGTACCACATCAATTAAATAGATACTATGGTTTCTCGATCTAGGATGGTGATCCTATCGAACTCAATGAGAACGACGAGGATCCGATCACTTACTTGGATGTAATGTAGAGATCCGACTCTAAGAAATAGCTTGAGGCCATGAAATTTGAAATGAAGTTCATGAAGGTTAATGATGTATGGACATTGGTTGATTTATCTAAAGAGGTAAAACCCATAGGGTGTAAGTGGGTGATCAAGAGGAAAAGAGGCGTAGACAAAAAGGTAGAGATCTATAAAGCCCATCTGGTTGCTAAGGGATATCGTCAATGTTATGGTATAGACTATGATGAGATATTTTTTTCTATGGTAATGCTCAAATCCATTCGGATCATGCTTGCGATAGTTGCCCATCTGGATTATGAGATCTGGCAGATGGATGTGAAGACAGCTTTACTAAATGGACAGCAGGAAGAAGAGGTGTATATAATACAATCTGAAGGATTCACATCTATAGATGAGTCTAAGGTGTGCAAGCTTCAAAAATCTATTTATGGACTGAAGTAGGCATCTCGGAGTTGATACAAACATTTTGATAGGATGATCAAGATGTATGGCTTCATTAAGAATAGAGAAGAGCCGTGCATATAGAAGTGGGCTAATGGTCAAGTGGTTATATTTTTGGTATTGTATGTGGATGACATTCTCTTAATCGAGAATGATGTCCCTGCATTATAAGAAATAAAGATCTAGCTGTCATCATAATTCTCCATGAAGAATTTGGGAGAAGCTTCCTACATCCTAGGGATAAAGATCCATAGAAATAAATCTAAAGATTGCTCGGCTTATCCCAGTCCATGTACATTGATATTATACTGAAGAGGTTCAGCATGGAGAATTCTAAGAAGAGCTATCTACCGATAGGCCATGAAATTTTTCTTTCAAAGAGGGATTGTCCAATAATACCTTAAGAGAGAGAGAGCGTATGAGTAGAATTTTATATACTTCAATAGTTGGTGCTATTATATACACCATGACATGTACGTGACCAGATGTGGCATATTCACTAGGGATAGTGAGTAGATACCAATCTGATCCAAGGGAGAACCACTGGAAGGTTATTAAAATCATCCTAAAGTATTTAAGAAATACTAAGAATTAGTGGCTTGTTTATGGTGAGTCGAACCTAAGACTTGTTGGGTTTACAGACTTTAGTTTTCAATTTGATCATGATGACAGCAAAAGTGTGTCGAGGTATGTGTTTATCCATAATGATGGAGTTGTCTACTGGAAGAGTTCTAAGCAACACACTATGGCCGACTTAGTTTGCGAGGCAGAGTATGTTGCTGCATTAGATGCTGTCAAAGAAGCAGTGTGGCTGAGAAAATTTATCATCAAGTTTTGAGTAGCATCCTTCCTTGATGGTCTAGTTTTGCTCTACTGTGATAGCTTTGGAGCCATTGATCAGGCGAAGGAACCGAAGGCACACCAACGAATGAAACATATTCTGCACCGCTACCACCTTATCTAGGAGATCGTGGATCGAGATGACGTCGATCTTCAGAAGATTGATGAAAAGAAGAACCTGGCCGATCCATTCACTAAAGCTATTATGGTGAAGAAGTTCAACAACTTTAAATCAAAGATGGATATTAGATACTGCATCGATTGGCTTTAGTCCATGTGGGAGATTGTTGGAAATAGTGTCCCAAAGCCAATCATCAGTCTATTGATGATTATGCTATTTCTTATACTTTATATGAATTATTAATAAATAAAATTTATTTCATTATATCATCATAAAATCTTAAATCTTCTAATGAACTTTTGTGTTGTAGTGATTCGATAAAGGAGGATTTGTCGTTTAGTCTTTAAACCTATTTGCGATCAAATAATACGTTGTTACCAAGGACGACAATGTTTATTGAGTGTAGGTCATTGTGTGCCATATGGGTTGGTTGTCCTCTTAACTAAGAAGTGTGTAGATATTGGTATGGCATGTAGGTGAGATGTAGGGATACATCTACACTGAATGTAACCAACTCCAGAGCTTTTCTACTGTCAAGATTTGCTCTGATAAGAATATGGATATAAGTATCCCTCCGATCTGAGATCACCATGGTAACTTTCAAGCAACTCACTATGCTTTGGTGCTGGACTATCTGAATTTCTAATTCAATGATGGAAAGTTTTTAGGCATAGTTAAGTACTTGAGAAGTCGGTGAGCGAGTCAAGATGGGATTGACCACTTTAGTTCAAAAGCTGTGTTCAATTATATTTTAAGTTAGCAAATCTTTTGTCAGGGTAGTCCTAGTTAGGAGTCATGGGACTAGTTTCTTTGAAACACAATTTGGATGTATCTTTTAGGGTTGATAGTTTAATTCTGAGTCATCCTCATACATAGAGATCAAAGGAATGAATTATGCGATAACCATATTCACATTGGTTCTAAATATTATGATTGTGACTACTTGACCTATCCGAACATTGAGTACGATTTCTAGATGGTTACTTCGATTAGTACAGGAAGTAGTTCCTATGCTACCGACTTAGGTTCGAACATATGGGGTCACACACACTAGAGGTTCCAACCTAATCTGATGGTTGGTGAAGAGTTCTACTAGACTAAGACTCTATGGTCAAGAGTCCCACTAGACTGAAACTCTTCGATCGAGAGTCTTACTGCAATAGGACTCTCAGTCTTGGTTGTTTGGGACTCTATGATCAGGAGTTTTAGTAGATTGGGACTCTATGGTCAAGAGTCCCACTAGACTAGGACTCTTCGATCGAGAGTCCTACTGCTCTAGGATTCTGAGTCCTACTTATCTAGGGCTCTGTGATCGAGAGTCTGGACTCTGTGATCATGAGTTTCACTCATTTTAGACATCGAGATCAAGAGTCCTATTGGTTTAGGACTCTTCGATCAAGAGTTTCATTTTGATGGGACTCTATTATCTGGATACTCACTGGATTTGGACTCTATATTTATAAAAGATTTAATTAATGATTTAATTACTAATTAACTTAATTTGATTGAGTAATTATTTTTAGATCAAGTCCAATTGAATTAGATTCAGTTGGGTTTGACTCGATTAGGTTATGAGATGACCTAATCGATGAGGAAGTATGATCGCTGATTTGATCAAGGGTTGAGCTTATTTAATTTCTAATTTGACTAAAATTTAATTAATCCTAATTAAGTCTAAATTTGTTGGATTTAATCTAGTCTAAGTGGGCCTAACCAATTAAGATTGGGTTGGTTCAATTAGATGAATAATTATGAGACTAGTTTGACCTAGTCTTCCATGTGCCAACTCACCCTCTTTGCGCCCTTTTTTTTCTCCATGAGAAAGATGTTCTCATGAATTTTTTTTTCCATGCAAAAGAAGTCTTTCACTCTCTCTTCTCATGACCTAAATGGATGGGCTTGATCTAGTTGCAAATTAAATTCAAATGGGATTTGAATTCAAATAGCAAACCACCTTATCCCAACTTTTCCACACGCCACCATGACTTATTCACCCTCTATAAAATTTTTGGAATTTTTTCTAAGTGATATTTTTTTTAAGACTCCTCTTTTCTAGTTTGTGAGTCCTTCCATAGCCTAAAAAAAATTTAAAAAAAATCTAAGAAGAAAAATTGGGAGAGAAATATAGGCACCAAGGTTTGAGTGCTGTGCTGTCCTAGATCTTGATCTAGGATTTCTATTCTGATTTCACAAGATCTTTGCATCAGATATTTATGAAATTTTTTTGAGTACTTCCTCATCCTCTCTTGTGCCCATCCTGATGATCTAGAGTGTCCAAAATTTTGGTGGAGGGAGATCAAAATTATTTGATTAGATCTAGCTGTTAGGAGTGTTCTTCATCGAGCTAGCACTCGAGAGGAGCCGATCGAGATCAGAACCTCATGTGGACCATCCGTGGAGGCCAGATGCATGTGTGGCTCCATCACAATGATCAGATCTACCTGATGATTAGATCGATGGTGATTCAATTGCAGAGTTTGTCTATCTGTGCAAGGTAACATGTTCTAAACACATAGATTAGTAAAATTATTTTACTACCTGCAGCTATTTTATTTTCAGATTTCAAAGCATGCATGTATATCATATTAGATCCTGATAATATAGGATTTATAGATTAGATCTATAGCTCTTTATAAATTAATTTGATTAATTTTTATTTCTACTATAATTAATTTTTAAAAAAGTTTCAAAAGTAGAGCTAGAAATCCTGCTTACTTCCCATCAATAATAGTGTGTCTAAAAGGAGGAATTGGACTCTATTAGATATGATCTGATCTATGATGGGTTTTGCCAACTTATCGATCTCCTTTTAGTGATATGCACTCAAATTGGCTTGCTATCTTTTAAATACGATTCTGACTAAGTCTGTAGTTAAAACTCCATATGAGATATGGATAGGGTGCAAGCCAGTACTCTCTATTAGCGCAACACCTATGGCATCACCTAGCTCTGATACCAAGTGTTGTTCTATGGCTGCTCGAAATCATAGTTATAGATCCTATTTGTTGCCCAAACCTAGATGTTAATCTAGAAACCTTAAAGAAGAACGAAGTAGATGATGGAGGCACCTAGGACTTGGCATTGGAACTAGAGAGAAAAGAGAAAAGAGAGTTTGGATGAAAAGCTGTATGTTGATTCCTCTCTTCCTCCATTGTAAAGATTACAATACCTAGATTTATATACCCTAGGATTTTTGTTACACCACATAAATCCTAATAAACCCAACTCCAACTGAAAAACTCTCCTAGGCTAACCCAATATATGAATTAACCACCTTAAGACCTTATTGGACCAGGCTTTAAGATCCCAAACAGAAAACCACGTATGTTCTGTTCGCCACCGTCGAGCCAAATCTCTCAAGAGCCTTATCTTTCGTCTAACTAAGATAGCCGGCTTGACTGCATCGCGTCCAAACCCTATCTTCTACCTACCTAAGACAGTTGGCTCGACTGCACCCTATGGGTCAGCTCAATCTCAGCCCAAGCCAGCTCAACTGCATATCTGAGCTGGCCCACCTGTGTGTTAGCTCCTTATCTTATTAGATTCTTCTCCTAGCTTTGGTCCTTTGCTCCATCTTATATCCTAGGTTTTTGGATCACCTACCAAGCTCCCTCAAGGTCCTCACACTTAAACCTCGAACCCATGTAGGGCTATACACCATCTTCACCTAGGACAAGTCCTATCCTAGCCCTAGGACTCACATCCATCCTAGTCTCTCGGAGTCAACATCCTGACTCCTCCTGTGGCCCCCCCAGGGCTTGGGAGCACCACACCAGATCCCATAATCTCCAGCTTAGTGCACCTAAGCCTTGGCACACCTGGCAATGTTCTCCTACACGATCCCACCATCATTGCACGCCTTGACAGCTACTTGTGCACACCTTGCCATTGCCATCTTTTTTTAGCTGCTGAGCTTTCTTTGAGGCCTTTGGGATGACCGTCTCCACTGCAGAAGACCTTGGCTTGCATCTATGCACCTTCCTTGATGTTGTAGGCACCTTTCTACTTGGCAGCTGCATCATTTGTCCTAGATTTTCATAAAGAATCTACAACAATCCTATGCCAGCATCCACTACATACCCTGTATGGTCTCCTCAGAACTTCATCTGTCCTTCCACACGTGCTGCTTTACTTGAAACTATGCATCTCCAATATTGGTGCTAGAATGTTGGTCCTCCTATACTCCTCTACTTTGAACTCATGTCAAAACTCTCTCCACGTGTGAAGCTATCTCTGTTCGATGCTCCACCTAAAATTGATGTCCTCCTGATGCCACAGAAGTTGACTCTATAACCAAGTTCCTCATGGCCAACCATCCAATGTTGCATTATTAAGCCTACTGTTGCACCTCGAACATAGTCGCTGCTTCTTCGGACCCACCGCACTCCACGGATCCCTCCAAAATTATCTCAAATACACTGCACCCCGTAAGCTCCTTTGAAACCATCAAGAGCTCATCCAACTCTTTACTTTTAGCAACTAAAATGATGGAATCTGACTTTTCTCCTTTCTTGCACTTCTTTCAAAGTGGACATTCTTGCTTAAAGTGTCCTACTTCACCATACTTGAAGCACTTCTTGGATTCCTTGCTGTCCCATTGCTGACCCTTCGTCTTTCCTTACTGGGCCTCTCTGAGACCCTTCTGAAAGACCTTCCTCTTCATCATCCATTCCCGCTACTCGTTGGACCTTAGCACTGATATGATCTCCTTGTACACCAGTGTCTCCTTACCATACAGCAATATAGTTACCAATGGATCGAAGCTCCTAGGTAGTGAACATAGCAGCAATAAACTCTTGTCCTCCTCTTCAAACTCCATCCTAATGTTGAGCAAGTCCATGCTCATCCAGTCAAATCAAAGAATATGTCTCGTAACATCCTTGCCCTCCTGCATCCGAAGGCTATACAGTTGCTTCTTCAGCATCAACTTATTGCACATGTTCTTTTCTATGTACAACTATTGTAACCTCGACCATAGACCATTAGGTGTCTTCTCATTCAATATGCCATACAGCACCTCATCTATTAGATAAGTTCTAATCATGACATATGCCCTTTTTTCTAAGGACTTCTACTTTTTATCTGTCATCTCCTCCAACCTATCCTCCAAGGGTAAATCTAGCCTCATCTAAATCAACAAATCCTCCTCCCTAACCTTCCACATCATGAAACTATCCTTTTTATCAAATTTCTTAAATTCTATTGTCAACCTGCTATTCTCCATGATCAAATCGAATAAAAAATAATCAACTAGTAGATTTAAAAATTACCTTGACTAGGAATGGTGGACAGTAACCCTTAGATCACTTCCTTTCTCATGAAGCCTAGAGAAAACCTTAGATCTGAACCATGCTGCTGATCTCTATTGAAACCTGATCTTCTTCCTTCTTCCTCAATCGAGTTCTGATAACAAATGTTAGCACAACACCTATGGCATCACCTAGCTCTGATACCAAATATTATTCTACGGCTGCTCAAAACCATAGTCGTAGATCCGATCTTTTTTACAAACCTGCATGTTAATCTAGAAATTTGAAAGAAGAACGAAGTAGATGTTGGTGGCACCTAGGGCTTAGCATTGGAACCAGAGAGAAAAGAGACAAGTGAGTTAAGGAGAAAAGTTGTATATTGATTCCTCTCTTCCTTAATTATAAAGATTACAATACTTGGA
This sequence comes from Cocos nucifera, assembly GCA_006176705.1. Taxonomy (NCBI): domain Eukaryota; kingdom Viridiplantae; phylum Streptophyta; class Magnoliopsida; order Arecales; family Arecaceae; genus Cocos; species Cocos nucifera. Next base: position 147,245 of record QRFJ01001083.1, on the reverse strand, counting down.
TTTATATACCCTAGAATTTTTGTTACACCATATAAATCCTAATAAACCCAACCCCAGCTGAAAAACTCTCCTAGACTAACCCAATACATGAATTAACCATCTTAAGACCTTATTAGACTAGGCCTTAAGTGTTGAAGGAAAATCTTGATTTTCTGAGGTCAGGTTCGTTCAGATCTGATCGGATCGAGAGGCATATTTCAAAAATCACCTCTTAGATCCTAATCAGATCTAACACTTTTTAGATCTGATTTATGATCTTATAATTAAGAAAATAAAATAAAATTAATTATGAATTAATTTTATCTTGATTCTGGGTAATCCGAGTACCCATTGATGATCCTGTGGAGGCTCTAAGGTTTTGGATCTAGCCACGCAAGTGCCTGGCCTCTACTGGTATCCACTCGGGCTGGATCTGGAGATCTTCTCCTTCTCTTTCTTTTCTCCAAAAATTAGATGTGGATCTAATTTGGAAGATCTTCAAAACTTCTTCTGAAGGTCTCCCATCGTCTCTGCAGCAGTGCTGCCTTCTTCCTTTTTCGTCAGCCTTTTCTTGCCTGACTCGCACTAATCTGAAGACCCAACTTCCTTGGGTGTGGAGAGGAGAGAGAGGGCCAGATGGTGGCATGGAGAAGGGAGAGCCATAGCCTTAGGGCATGGGCTAAGAGGAACTCTTTTTAAAAAGTTGGTGCAGATAAGGTCTATTTATAGACTCTGCTGTGCCATGCAGTGCTGCATCACCCCGATGAATCACGTTGCTTCATTCAATCAGATCTAAATCTAATTGGTGAGATGACATCATCAGATCCAATTAGATGAGAGACCCACAGTTTCATCCTAAGGTGGTGCCTAAGACTGGTCAAAGTCTATAGGTGAGGGTCACCTAGTTTGAATCCAAGAAGCAACCTAGAGTCCTATCCGTATAGGACTCCAGCATCCCTATCCATGGGTGCACGCCATCCTAGGTGTGCACCCCCTTTCTTTCTAGTTTTTGGAGAGGGGACAAGCCCCTATCTGCTCTCCAATAGGTGCATGACACATGGGCAGATGTCCAAGGGTCAAAGGTCAACGTTTGACCAAGTCAAAGTACAAGAATTAGTAGGTGACAGAAAATGGTAGGTGTTATCTTAAATTTATCTCATAAATTAAGATAACATTTTTTTGACTTGGACAAGCTCCAGTCAGACTAGATAAAGGTACCTGAGTGAGCACAAACTCATTTGTCTCAGTCGAGGCAACTTTTAATGATAAGAAAAAAGGAGAATGTTAGGCTCAATCGTGTGCTAGCACGATTTTCTTGAACCTAATTGAATCTTATTCAAATCAGCTGAACTGGGTTAGTCTAATTGATGATATTCAGATCCAAATTCTTATTTATGTGACTCAGTTAGATTCAGTTCTGTATGGTAATGGGACATGTCATGATCTCCATCATCGACATCATCGAAACTCCTTTCGATGAATCAGAACTCTTCTGATTCAGACAACTTGCAATGATCGATCATCTAAATCATTCTAATTGCTCCCAAAATCCACCAGTGATACCTAGTAGTATATGGTGGCAACCCATCAAAACTAAAAATGAATCTTTGGGTGCAGCTACTTGTGTGATTAAGTTCTTCTATCTTGATCCTCGATCAGATTAGGGTTAAGGTGAATTCGTCAAACCCTAATTTCTATCATATGATTTAATCATTCGATTCAAGTCCAATGTGAAAACCTTAATAGAAACTCTTTCTATTATTTCACATTCTACCATGGCCATGGGCTTATGGACGTGATTCTCATGATTATCAAGGGCCGCTCCTCATCCATCGAGGTAGATAGATTCCATCTTGGTGCAATCCAATTACTACAATGAACATGCTATAGCCAACATACACCTCAGGATTCCGAAAGGCTAGAAGATTGAGTTATGGTATAGTCAAACTATAACACCCTCAAGGTGAACTGCCGATGCACATCAGGTCAAAGAACCGGACACACCACTGCAGCATCGAGTCAGTCATCGACGAGAAGGTAGACTTCCTTATGACTATTCGAGGTGGTCATGCTCAGTGCCCTCATTTTCTAATGAGTACCTGTACTCTCGCTCTGGTGTCTCTACACCATAGATTCAAGACTCATCTACTATAAATAAGTCATTGTACACTAATCTTTTGGATCAATCACCATCCTCATGATGATCCTACGGTCAGGAGCATTTTATGAGTTAATAATGAAAATTCTTGTCTTAAATTTTCAACTCTTGAAAATAAGAATTATCATTACCATTAACTCAAGGGATGTATCACGGACACTAAATACACATATGTGATAGAAAATAATCCATTTTATTATTTATAGTCAAAATTATAATTTTGCCCTTAGAAGTGTTTTACAAGTGTTAGCCAATTTTGACTTCTAGGGCACACATATCTAACAAACTCCCATTTGACCTAAAGCCAATTGGCTACAAATCTAAGTTCCATTTTCTCAAGGTGGGCTTCGATCTTCTGCTGGCCCAATGGCTTTGTAAGCGGATCCACCGCATTATCTGTGGAGTCGACTCTCTTGACCTTAACGTAATCCTTCTCG